>RJWJ010002414.1:0-101852 GCA_004363605.1 Indri indri
GATGGAGCTCCAGGAAGTTCAAGTTGCTTCCAGCTCATGTCCCCTCACTGCTGGGCCCCACGTTTCCTGACACAATTCTACATCCACTTCACACAAGCCCCTGCCTCTCGGTGGGCTTGTAAGTCTGTGGGGAAGCTAGACTGTCTTGCGAGGGACTTATCCCGGTGCACTTACTGACCCGGCTGGCGCCGCTGTCTCACGCTCCACTCTCTATTGTCTGTCCGCGCTTTCCAGGTTTTGCATTCCAATCTCCCGTTCGCCTTATTCTTTTTCCAGATTTGTGTGTCCCCCGCTGAATCTCCACCGATTCACCTCGCTGTTTTTGCAGGAGAGAGATCCGGTCGTGTGTAGCAGACTGAGATCTACATCTCTTTCTCTGTAGGCAGGGAACCAGGAGGCTGCCTTAACTCCGCCATTTTTCCATTGTTTCTTTGTTAATTTTCTGTTTGGAGGATCTGTTCTGTGCTGTCAGAGGGTTGTTGAGGCTATTATGGTGTTGCTGTTTATCATTTTGTTTAGATCAAGTAGAGTTTGCTTTATGAATCTGGGTGCACCTAAGTTGCGTGCATACATATTTAGAATTGTTATGTCTTGTTGTTGAATTATACCCTTTAACATTATGTAGTGACCCTCTTTGTCTTTCATTACTTTTGTTGATTTAAAGCCTAAGTTATCTGACATCAAAACCACCATGGCAGCCTTGTTTTGGCTTCCGTTTGCTTGAAATATTGTTCTCCATGCCTTCACATTGAGTCTGAATGCATCCTTGCTGGTTAGATGTGTTTCCTGAAGACAGGAGATACTTGGCCTGTATGTATTTATCCATTCAGCCCACCTATGTCTCTTTAGTGGGCAATTCAAGCCATTTACATTAATTCAGAGAACTGATAGGGATAGGTGGAGCAAATTTCTGTTCATCCTGTTTGGTTGAACTTTGTTTCTTTGTTTTCCTTCTTGAGCCATTGTGGTATCTGACCTTTGAATGTAAGCTTTTGAGTGGCTTTACATTTGTGAGTGTTTATTGCGCTGATCTGTGTGTAACACTGTTTTGAGTACTTTTTGGAGAGCTGGTCTTGTCCTGGTGAATTCCCTCAGTCTTTACTTTTCTGAGATCTTTATTTCTCCTTTGTATACAAAACTTAGTTTTGCAGGGTGCACGATTCTAGACTGGGCATTATTCTGTTTCAGAAGAGTGAGAATGAGGCCCCAATCTCTTCTTGCTTGTAAGGTTTCAGTTTAGAATTCTGGCATTATTCAGATGGACTTTCCTTTGTATTTTACTTTTTTCTTTCACCTTACAGCTTGTAGAAGGGCCTCTTAGTGGATATTTTGGTCAGTCTGATGACTGTATGTCGTGGTGTCTTCCTGTTTGCATCGTATCTCCCAGGAGTCCTTTGAGCCTCTTGTACCTGGATATCTAGATTTTTAGCAAGGCCAGGGAAATTTTTCTCTATTATATCTTTGAATATCTTATCCAACCCTTGTGTATTTTCTTCTTCACCCTCAGGCATGCCCATAACTCTCACATTAGGCTTCTTCACATAATCCCACATTTCTTGTAGGCTTTGCTCTCTTCTCTTATTTCTCTGCTCTATCTCTATGACTGACTTATTTAACTGGAAGTTGTTATCCCTGGAATTGGAAGTTGTTCCCTGAGTTGTTATCTCAGGGAAAGAATCCCTGAGATTCTTTCTTCTGTTTGATCTACCCTGTTCTTGAGGCTTTCCACTGTGTTTTGTAGTTCCTTGAATAAATTCTTCATTTTTCCAGAGTTCAGTTTTATTTTTCTTTAATATTTCAATTTCTTTGGTGAATTTTTCTTCCAAGTTCTAGATTTTTTTGTGGTTTCTCTGTTGGTTATCCAATTTTTTCTTGCATATCATTGAGTTTTGTTACAATCCATGTTTGAAATTCTTCTTCTGTCATTTCAGCATTCAGAATTTGGTTGATGTCCATTGCTAGAGAGCTAGTGTTCCTCTTTGGGGGTGTGCTTTCCCTTTGATTCTTTACACTTCCAGAGTGCTTTCACTGATTCCTTCCCACCTGTTGCTTCTTACCTTTAGATTTTCGTTTGGATAATGAAATGTGCAGTTTAGTCTCTGAGCCAGTAGGTGGTATTTGTGGGTGAGATCTGTCCATGCCCTGTATGATGAGTCAATAGATGCAGTAAAAGGCTGTGCAGAATGACCGCCCTGTCAGTAGGTGGCGCTTGCTGGGAGGAGCAGGCTGCAGTGTTATTTTTGGGTCCTGTAACCAGCTCTTGTTCCTCTGGAGAAACACTCTAGTGCCTCAGGTGGTGGGTGATGCCCTGGGACTTCCAGGTGTGTCCTTATTCTTCTCCTCAGTGGGGGCCAGTGGGGAAGTGAGGCTGGCTGAGCTGGGTTGGGTTAGGCCACCCTCAAGCTCCACAGATGCTGTTTGCAGGGGTCAAATTTCTGTTCTCTGCTTCTTGGCAAAGCTGCCAGGGAGGGGCTGAAATGTCCCCACTCAGCTGAAAAGACTGCATTTGGGGGTGGGGCTGTCTGAGACCTGCAGTCTGGAGCAGGCCTCACTCCTTTCTTCCCTCCCCTATTCCGCAGTTTCTCCCGGTCCTCTGCCAACAGGCAGGATGTCAAGCCAGTGGATTTCCCCTGGCTGTGATGCAGGCTGGGTGGTTCCCTACCCAGGATCACAGCCTGAGCTGGGCACATGGCCTTCCCATGGGAGGAGTGTTGCCCCTCAAGCACTCTAATCTTCCCCTGAAGACACAAACACCTCAGTAGACTCATTCACAAATATCCCTTCTGTGCTCCCAGCAATGTGTTCGAGACCTGGGTGCAGGGGATCTGGTCAGCAGGCCTTTCCCCTGGGCCCTGGATATCAATTCCCCTGACCCTGCCAGAGAAAGGAGTGCTGGTCTCAAGTCACCCTCGGGGTGCCCAAGGTGGATCAATGTCTTTCCACCTTGGGATTTGCCCCTCTCTGCTGGAGTCACCAGGTAAGAAGCACCTGGGAGGGCTGGCAGGTAGGGAGCTCACAGTCTGAGTACCCCTCAGTCCACTGTAGGACCCCAAAAGCAAAGGTCCCTTTCGATGCAGATAACTCCAGCTGGTGGCCAAATTGTCTCTCTCTTTCGGCAGCTGTAGGTAGGGAAGGGGAAGGGGAGAATGAAGCAATATGGCGCCTGCTGATCGGCTCAAGTCTGTGGTCCTGGAGGTGCCCAAGGGAGCTGGGAGCCTGGTGCCCTGTCCGCAAGAGTCTCATTGCTCACTGGCAGTGGCTGTCTCTGGGCTGGTGTTGGCAGGTCTCTCCAACTGCTTAGGAGCCCACCGGCAGTCGGAGATGCAAGGGAGGAGAAATTTCACCACTCCACCCTACCCTTGTGGCTGGTCTCCAAGCCTCTAAGCGTCCTTTCTCCTTCCAGTTCTCCTCTGCAACTTCTCCCCATGGAGTATCCTGTAGTTTCAGGCTACCCTCCTTCCGACCCTCATCCGATCTATGTTTGTCTGCTTGTGTATTTTTTTTTCACTTTCTTCTAAATCTGTCTTTCTTGTAGGACACTCTGGCTGGTGGTTTTTCTTGTCCACCATCTTGCCCAAAACTTTTTAATAACTACTTAAATTTAAAAATAATAAGATTTATCAAAATTTCCCCCAAAGGTATAGGCTTGTTTTAAACTAACTTTGCTTTTAATAATTTATATTCATTAATTATAATTTTTTCTAAGCTATTTATATTTATTTTTTCCATTTTTTATTTCAAAAGATTAAGGGGATACAAATGTTTTAGGTTACATGGATCATTTTTGTAATGTAGATGCTTCTCAAAAGAAGAAATGGCCAAGAAACATGAGAAAATGCTCAGTGTCACTAATCATCAGGGAAATGCAAATTGAAACCACAATGAGATATCATCTTACCCTAGTCAGAATGAGTCTTGTCAAAAAGTCCAAAAACAACAGATGATGGTGTGGATGCAGAGAGACAGGAATGCTTATATACTTTTGGTGGGACTGTAAACTAGTACAACCTCTATGGAAAACAGTATGGAGATTTCTCGAAGAACTAAAAGTAGACCTACCATTCGATCCAACAATTCATTAATTATAATTTATAATTTTTAGTGTAATAGATTTTTTGAATATTTAAAAGAAAGTTTTATAAATATGTTAATTTTTATTTATTTTTAAAATGTAATTTACATTATAAAATGTACTAAAATTTTTCACATTTTGATTGCTATTACTTTGTTAATTCTTTATATCACTATTTTCAGTGAATATGTTATATAAAAGTCTTGATTATAACAGCATAATTAAAGATTTCTCTGAAATAAGATGAAAATATAAATCTCTTTGAATAAATACATAATTCTTTACAAATTAGGTATATCTTTGTTTTGTTCCTCATCCAAACATTGCCAGCCAGTCAACAGAACATCCAGACTTGTGTAATATTTTTAGTTGCCTTTGATATTTTGGCAACTTTCAGTGATGTAAAAACTATAGCTTTATGCATTTTTGATATAGTTATTATGGAGCAATAGTAGTAAAGATTAGATGATACAATATATTTTATTTAACTATTTAATAGATTGATTTATAATTTTAAAATATTTACATACACTAGACTCCATTTGCATTCTTGCTCCAGGGTCCTGCAAGTAGCAGATCTAATTATTATTAATCCTGTTTTATGGATGAGAATACTAGGGCTTAGGTTGGCAAAGAAATATGTCACCCAGTCAATGGTATTCCAGTAAACAGGCTCCGCAAAATGAATGAATGAATGAATGAGTGGCTTTTAAAAACTCTAATATGTAGCATTTGATGATTTTAATGTAGGGATAAGGCAAAAAGAAAGGTGAAGAGAGCTTGAGTGCAGCTGGGTGCGGTGGCTCATGCCTGTAAGCCTAACACTCTGGGAGGCTGAGGTGGGAGGATCACTTGAGCTCAGGTGTTTGAGATCAGCCTGAGCAAGAGTGAGAACCCATCTCTACTAAAAACAGAAAAATTAGCCAGGCATCATGACATGTGCCTGTAGTCCCAGCTACTTGGGAGTCTGGGGCAGGGGGATCCCTTGTGCCCAGGAGTTTGAGGCTGCAGTGAGTTATGATGACAACACTGTACTCTCCACCCAGGGCAACACAGTGAGACTCTGTTTCTAAAAAAAAGAAAAGAACAAAAGAGCACCTGAATGCAGCCATTTTGACTGATACAAGACCCTAACCACCCTGAACAAGGAAGTTACCAGCAAGACCCTAACCACCCTGAACAAGGAAGTTGCCAGCAAGTCACTGGCCCATGACCCCCTGAAGATAGAAGAATTATTAAACCAGATGCCTTACAAACTATTTGCGCTTACCTTTTTGTGACAGCAGTTTATGATTAACCTTTATGGCCTGACCACCAGACAATGCTGGTCACGTACATCTGTTTCCCAATGGGGTTTTTGAACATTTAAAAATGTTACCATTGCCACATAAGGGGTTCCCGTCCCGCTTGAGTGAGGACCCCTATGGTATCTGTGGAGTAGGATCTATTGTCTGTCTCTATCTCAATAAACTTCCCTGTCGCTAGTTGGCTTGCACTTGAATTCTTTCCTGTGCAAAGCCAAAAACTCACCTGGTGAATACAGGGGACTTTCCTCCCATCATTGGAACACCACCTGTATCAATTCCTATAGTATAGATACTCTCAAGATGGTTGATTCAAACTGTCAATGTTTCTTCAACCAGCTTTATAAAGATCCTCAAAATTGAATAGTCTTTTATAAGCCAGTACAAAGCTAGCTCCAGCACACCACTGCCAAGTCACATGGCTAGTAGGTGATTGGAGCAGACATCTGTGTGGTCCTGAGCCATCCTTACACTACAGGGCACTGCTTCCCAGCCATTAACATATGCTCTTTGTGTCTCAGTTCCATGGGCTTCTATTTACTAATTGAGAGGTGACCTCACTAACCTATCTGGCCTGAAATCTCTTTACTTTTACCTACCTACCCACTTTGAGTTTGAAGAAAGCAAAACACAAAATATATAGTCATTTGTCACTTAATGATGGGGACACATTCTGAGAAATGTGTCATTGGGTAATTTCATGGTTGTGCAAATATCACATAGTGTACTTACACAGATCTAGATGATACAGTTTACTATACACGTAGGTTATATGGTATCACCTATTGCCTCTAGGTTATAAACCTGTACAGCATATTACTGTAGGCAATTGCAGCACAATGGTAAGAATTTGTGTATCCAAACATAGAAAAGGTACAATAAAAATATGGTATAAAACATAAAAATGGTATACCTGTATAGGGCACTTTCCATGAATGGAGCTTGCAAGACTGGAAATTTCTCTGGGTGAGTTAGTAAGTGGTGAGTTAATGTGAAGGCCTAGGACATTATTGTCCACTACTGTAGAATTTATGAACACTGTACACTTAAGCTATAGTAAATTTATAAAAATATTTTTTCTTTCTTCAATAATTATCTTACTGTAACTTTTTTACTTTATAAACTTTTTATTTTTTTAACTTTTTTACTCTTTTGCGATAACTTGTAGCTTAAAACACACACTATACAGCTGTACAAAAATATTTTCTTTCTTTAAATCCTTATTCTATAAGATTTTTATTTAATTTTTTTTTTAGTTTTTAAACTTTTTTGTTAAAAACTAAGGCACAAACACACACATTGGCTTAGATCTACACAGGGTCAGATGAAGACATCACTAGATGATAGGAATTTTTAAGCTCCATTATAATCTTATGGGACCACCATCTTATGTAGTCCCTCCTTGACCAAAGCAGTTGTTATGGGGCACATGGATGTATTTAAATGCATATCTAATGGATGTGGTAAATTTATGTGAAATGTCACACTTAGTTCTGAAATGGTTCCATACACAGTTCATTGAGCCTTTACATAAGCATCATTTCAAGGCTACAGTGGCTTACCCATTAGTGGCTAAGTGCTTGGCCTACAACCATTGTGGAAAAACTCTTTAAAACAAAGCCCCCAAATGACATAAATCTGTATTGAGAGAGTTTAAGACAGCAGGAATAATACAGTTTACTTTCAAATCCATTTTTCTGGGGGAATAAAAATAAGTGCAGGCTATCTAGGAAAAGGATGATCATCCATGCCAAAACCATTGTTGGTTGACCAATGGGAAGCTCATTGCCTAGGCTCCAGCATGACCCCTGTTTGGAACAAGGCCTCTCTTTTCTGATAATCTTTCTGGCATTTGAGAAAAAATTCAACATCATAAAATCGAACTTAAATGCCAAGAGGGTTGGTGTTGGGACAGAGTAAAACTGCCTCATCCACTGTGTCTTTAAAGTAGCAACTTTCAGTTGTTAGACAAGTATTTTTGCATGAATTTTATTTGCTTCATTTATCTGTTTTTTCTTTCCTGCTAGAAAGGCAGGAAAAAGGCAAGTGACTTAGGAGTCTGACAAGCAGATGCATGAAAACAAAATGCATATTCTAAAATGCTTAGAAAATGCTATTAGGAATTGGTCATCTACTGGAATCCTGTTACTGTACGTAAGAGAACATTGAGGTCCAGAGCAAATTCAAAGTCTGGGGACAGGTCGTGCTGGGCTCTAGGGGTCTGATGTGAGTCATGGAACTGAGGGTACTCTGAAGGTGTATTCAGGCCCA
Organism: Indri indri; assembly: GCA_004363605.1. NCBI lineage: Eukaryota > Metazoa > Chordata > Mammalia > Primates > Indriidae > Indri > Indri indri. The sequence goes on from RJWJ010002414.1 coordinate 7,648, forward strand.
GAATCAAGCTGGCCTAGAATCAAGCTGAATGCCAGGCAGACTGTCCAGACATGAAGTGAGTCTGGAAGTCCAAGGCTAACAGGTAAAAAGAAAATAGGATTCCAGTTGAAAATATCCATTTACTATTCAGAATTCAGGGTAATATCTGAGTCACTGGGTCTTTTTGGTGTGGTTGATATAGCCAAGGTCATATAGTCAATTATTTCAGCTAAGCAGTCATTTCCCCTTAGAGGTGGATGCTATGGAAGGAGTGGCTCAAGAATAAATGGACCGGAGTTCAAATCTCACTTCTTCCACTGTCCAGATGTACAATTTAGGCCCTCTGGCTACCACTTAGTATCACTTGTGCCCAGAAAATAAAAGTATGCATTTTTAACAACTACTTCAGGTGATTGTTTCAAAAGGAAAATTTGAGAAACATATGTATAGTATCTTTGTATTCAAAATATAGTTCAGGCTATCAATATCTGTATCACCTTGGAGCTTTTTAGAAATGCATAACCTCGACTCAATGGGGAGAGGGCAAGATGGCTGACTGGAGCCATCACTTACTGGAGCATCCTGGAGGGAAAGAAGTGTTTCAGATAAAGGAGAGGGGGCATGGGCACGGCTCAGGCGTAGTTTAGAGGAAGAAGTGGTGGAGCCTGCTGGGGACTTCATGGAGGGAAATCGAGAAGCAGAACAGGAAAAGAAAAAAAGAAGAAAAGATATCAGGGACGATCAAACCCAGAGAGACTCAGAGTCCAGTGAAGGAGTGGCAGGGGGGATTCTGTTTCTCCTTCCCACACACCTTTGATAATCAGTAGGCTACTGAGTTGTCTAGATGCTTTTCTAACCTGATGAGCCCAGGTGCTGCTGCAACCACTAAATTGTGTGGAGAACTATTGTGGTCACAGACCTTGGATATTCTGTTTAGACTTCCTCCCAGGGAGACGGACTACAGGAGCCAGGTCCTGGCTCTCTTCCGTTCAGACTCTTTTCCTTCCCTTCCCCTCCTCCACCCACTGCAGATGGCAGGACAGATTGAGACTGACTTTTGGGAGCAGCCCAAAAGCTCTCATCAGCTAGAGCATCATCCAGTCTGAGGTTTCCAAAGAGAATGGGGCCCACACCTTTCCCTTTGAGGACCTGTAGTGGACCCAGGTGTGACTGGTTTGGGAGTTCCCTGCCTGTGGCCACTCCCCAGAAATGCATGCCCACAGGTCAGACATGCAGGCCAGATCCTGCATCCCCAGGGCTCAAATGATTGCTAGGGGGCATGAGGGAGAGATTTGAGAGCTTGACTCAAGAAACAAGGAAGCCTATGTGGGCAGAACTGATGGAAGAGTACACTGTGATTCCAAGCTGTGGTGATCTGGTGGAGTGCCCATACATCCCCAGGAAAGTCACACTGTTGGACTAGAGCGAGTCCCCCAGCATGAGGTTCATAGCCTGTGGTGCCATTGCTGCTAAGCGCTGCACATTCGGATGCCTATTTCCAAACAGACACTGGAGGGAGACTTTTGGGGCCGGTGTAGTGATAGAGGGGCAGAGCTCACTCCAAGAGTCAGTTGGTGAATTTCAGATGGCCCTTTACCCACAAGCAATCTATTCACTTTGGAGAAGCCACTTTGGCCTCACTCCCAGTGGCTTTTCCCAGGGGCCATGGAAATGACCTTTGAGCAATATATAACCTATAAGGAAAACCCACAGGCTATCTGCAGACTTCTCAGTGGAAACCCATACAAGTCAGAAGGGAGTGAGGCCCCACATTCAATCTTCCTAAACAGAACAATTGTCAGACTAGCATTTTGTATCCAGTAAAACTAAGTTTCATAATTGATGGATAAATTAAGTCTTTTCCAGACAAGCAAACACGGAAGGAATTTGCCATGACCAGACGTGCCCTGCAGGAAATACTCAGAACAGCATTATACCTGAATCAGCATAACTAATCCTATAACTCTGTATATTATACCCATAACAAACTTTAGCTAACTATAACTACAACCAACCACAAGTACACAAACCATAAGCATAACTAACCACAATTTCAATTAACCATATCTAAAAACCATGTGCTACTTGCCACACCCAGTAACCGCAACTAGTTAACAAGAATATGTAGTAACCAAAACTACTTAGAAGCCACAAAACAGCAGCTACAAATTAGAAACCACAAGTAGTTATAACCCACAAACCAGCAATCACAACTAGCCAGTAGTCACAAATTGACAACTACAACTTGTTGGTACCACCAACCTGGTAACCAGGACTACTTAGCAGACAGAATCTGGTGACTACAACTTTTTAGTAGCAATACATAGTAACCATGACTAGTTAGAAACTGTAAACTGGTAACTGCAAACTATTCCCAACCCAGCAATCCCAACTAGTTAGTGATCACAAACTAACAATTGTGACTAGTTAATAGCCCAGCATGGTAACCCAAACTCATTAGCATCCCTAACTGGTTAAATACAACTAGTTAATAACCACAAATCAACCACAAATAATCAGTAATTATATAAAGATAACCACAACTATTTAGCAACTACACCTAGTAACAAGGACTGGTGAACAGTCATAAATCTGCAACTGTGAGTAGTTTATAGCCATAACCAGTAACCACTACTAGTTAGGAACTATAACTAACAATATTAGCCATAATTAATCATAATTATAGCTAGTAGCATAATAGCTATTACCAACTACACTTAACCATAACTAATGATAATGTTGACTATAACTATGACTAAGTATAACTATTACTTTAACATATTTGAAGAGAAAAAACTGATGATACAGAAACTGCCTACCAAAAGATTTCTGGAATTCCCTTAAGATGCCTTTTGTTTTTGAATATGGAAATGTGGGAACGTGAGGAAGAAGGCAATGTTGGGTGCTCTGGGAAGGCTGGAATGTCAATAGTGTATGTAGGTTTATGCTCTTTATGAAGGACTGCTATTCTGGAGGCTACTTCCCAGTTAAACAAAAAAGAGGGTAGTCAACCTTGAGTCTCTGATTAGTTCAGAGCTAGGAATTCCAGCTGGTAGGGCTGGGGCATGGAGAGTGATTGCTAGTTCTAACAATGGGGCATGGTGAGAGGGCTCAACATGAATGCTGACTGGTCAAGTGTGTGAATCTAATTATTGTAAGGAATGGGGTTGGGAAAGTAATAATATCCACTGAAAAGCATTTTTGAGCCCAGGAAGGCAGAAAAGGACATATATCTAATTATTAATAAGAATATGTTGTTAAAAGAAGTGTGGGTTTTTTTTTTTTTGGTTTTGGTTTTTCCTTTCCCCCCCCCCTCTTTTATGTAGCCAATAATGGGAAGAGAGAGTGAGCTAGGAAGGAACCAAGGGATGATTTCCATATGAGCATTGCTTTACTCTGCATAGAGCCACGTCAGACTGCATTGGCTCTTCCCCTACCCTGGGGCTAGTTAAGCACACGACAAAAAATGGCTTATGTCATTCTAATCATGCTGGAGCAGAGATGATCAAAGGAATGGCTTGCTGGTCAACTGGGCCAAAGTGAATTGGTTCCCACTCAAAGCTGACTGGTGGAAGGCTGACCTTGATGAGTCCTCTGGAGAAGTTTCTCTGAATATGTGAAAAGTCAGACAACCGGTGACTTTTAGCCACTCGTGTGGCTTCTACCCTTCCTCTGTACCTATTTTTTTTCTGGAACAGTCTTTCACACATGGGTATCATGTAGGCTTAATAAATATTAATAGGATGAATTCATCTTCATGCCCACTAGAGTGAGGTTTTAGCAATACAATTTTATAGTGGAACGGCCACTTTTTCTAACTTCATGCCCTGATTTCATGTTAGGGTAGGTTGGTACTGGGATATGGAATAGGACTTGGGATGGCATTTAATTTAGTCATCACCGGTAGGAGTATCTGGGAAGTGCCTGGATTGTCCCAATTGTGGACTTCGGGTAAGGATTGCAGACCAGGTAAAACAGTCACAAAGTCGTAAACATAAGGCTTCTGATTGGTTCAGAGAAGGGACCTGCAATGATGTGGTAACAGATGAGGCATAGAGAGGATGAATGATGGCCAATCACAGAAGTGCGGCCTGGAGGAGAGGAGCCATATTTGGAGGTGGGAGTGGAGTATAATTCTCAATGATCATTTGCTTCATTTACTGTGTGTCATTGGGAAATGGGGTGATGAGATGAGACTGACCAAAGCAGGGTTCTCCTGAACTTGGGTAGTGGCTGCCTTGTGGCTATCACTATACTTGCAGGTGCCACCCTTGAGAAGGTTCAGTTCTGGTAGAAGTTAAAGAATCGGAGACTTCTCAAAATATCAGAAATTTCTTCTGTATACTTGGCAGCAGTGATTTATATTATGTGACCACAAAAGAACTTCGAATGATAGGTGGGAATTAAAATACACACATATTCAACACAAGGGACCACTAGGACTTCACCAAAAATGAAAATGATTGTTTTATATATTTGAGAGCAAGCTCCTACTGAATGTGCTTAAGGAAGGGATAGAAAAAGAGTTGTCTGGGATCCGGTAATCTGGGTTGAATGGTTGGACAGATGTCTATTTATATCCTTCTTACTCTGTGATAATATGACCCCTAGTGATGAAAATAATAAAATAATAGATTCACTAAGGCAGTCATGTAAAATTTACCAAATTGCATCCATGTTTCTCCATCTAATAGTACATTCTCATTTCTCTTGTTACCTGATCTTTTAATAGCAATGGACAGAGTTGATTACTGTCTGCTTCCTAAAATACTATCATCCCTGACTTCTGGGACACCACTCTCTCCTGGGTTTGCTACTACTTTTCTGGTTGTTCCTTATCATTCTTCCTTGCTGGATCCTCCTCATTTCTCCAAATTACAAACACTGATGTGTCCAGGACTTGACCCTCGAATATCTTTTCTTTTCTATTTATAGTCATTCCTTATGTTATCTCATCTAGGATCATGGCTTTATGTGCCACCTATATCCTGCTGACTCTCAGATTTATATCTCCTGTTCAGACCCCTGCACTGAACTCCCAATTCACATTTCTAGCTACTTACTGAGCATCTCCAACTTGATGTCTATTACATATCTCAAAATTAAAATGTCCCAAACCAAAGTCTTGATTTTACCAGATAAACCTGCTCCTTCAGTGGGTTTCCATACCTCAGAAAATGACACTGTATCATTTTAATTGCTCTGGCCAAAAACTTGAAGTCACCCTTGTCTTTTCTGTTTCTCTCACATCCCATATTCAATCCATCAGTAAATGTAATTGGTTATAACTGTATAATGTATCTGGAATATGGCCACTTTATACCTCATCCACTTCTTTGACTCCAAAGTCCTTTTAATGGGCTACAGAGCTCTACTCTGTCTGTCCATTTGTTCTGTGACCTAATTTTATTCTACTTTCCCACCTCATTACATCAACTCCTGCCACATTGGTCTCTTTTGCCTCACAGATAATAGGCATGTTCTTGCCTCGTCCTTGCCTATATTCACTGTTCTCTTATTCTGGAATGTTCTTCCTTTAGACATCCACATGATGCATTTATTCGCTTCATTATATGTTTACTCAAATGTCATTGAGGCCTTCCCTAGACACCTCATCTAAAATAGCAACTCCCACACCATCCCTATCCTCCCTGCTATATTTTTCTCCATATCTTTTGTCAACATCATCTAAAATTGGCTATATTTAACTTGTATTGCCACTGTGTCTCCTCTACTAGCATGCAGCTCCATGACAGTAGGGTCTTTTTTTATTTAAATATTTTAACTTTTTAAATTATTATGTGTACATAAAAGTTGTATATATTTATACATTACATGATATTTTGATACAGGAATACGATGTGAATTAATCAAATCAGGGTAACCATGGTATCCATCACCTCAGGGATTTTTTTTTTTATTGTTTGTTGTTTATAGGGGTACAGATGTTTAGGTTACGTATGTTGCCCTTGCCCCCCCTTCCCCCCAAGTCCCAGTCCCAAGCGTGTCCATCTCTTGGAGGGTGCGCATTGCACCCTTTGTGTATGCATATATCCGTCCCCTCCTCCCCCTCGCCCCGCCCCCTTCCCCCTCCCTCCCTACCCGACATCCAATAGATGGTATTCTTATATGTACACTTATGTGTTGTTCAGTTACTACCAATTTGATGGTGAGTACATGTGGTGCTTATTTTTCCATTCTTGTGATACTTCGCTTAGTAGAATGCGTTCCAACCCTATCCAGGAGTATACAAGAGGTGCTATATCACCATTGCTGGGCATCTACCCCAAAGAACAAAAATCGCTCTATGAAAAAGACACCTGCACCCGAATGTTTATAGCAGCGCAATTCACCTCAGGGATTTGTAATTTATTTGTGTTACGAATATTCAAATTCCACCCTTTTAATTATTTTAAAGTATACCCTTATCATTGATTATAGTTATTTTGTTGTACTATAAAATTTTATTTATTCTATCTAACTATGTAACTATTTTTTGCACCCATTAACCAGCTCCACTTTATCCCCTACCAACTACCCTTCACAGTCTCTAGTAACCATCATTATACTCTCTGTCTCTGTGAGATCAATTGTTTTTAATATTTAGCTCCCACATATGAGTCTACATATGAAACTATCCCGGAACATGCGACATTTGTCTTTCTGTTCTTGACCTATTTCACTTAATATAACATGCTCCGATCCCATTCATGTTGTTGCAAATGGCAGTATTTCTTTCTTTTTTGTGGCTATGTAATATTCTATTATGTATATGCACTACAATTTCTTCTTTTTTCTTTTCGTTTCTTTTTTTTTTTTTTTTTGGAGACAGAGTCTCACACTGTTACCATGTTAGAATGCTGTGGCATCAGCCTAGCTCACAGCAACCTCAAGCTCCTGGGCTCAAGCAATCCTCCTGCCTCAGCCTCCTGAGTAGCTGTGACTACAGGCATGCACCACCATGCCTGGCTAATTTTTTCTATATATTTTTAGTCGCCCATCTAATTTCTTTGTATTTTAGTAGAGACAGAGTCTTGCTCTTGCTCAGGCTGATCTTGAACTCCTGACCTTGAATGATCCTCCCTCCTTGGCCTCCCAAAGTGCTAGGATTACAAGTGTGAGCCACTGCACCCAGCCTACAATTTCTTTATCCATTCATCCATTGACGGAAATTTAGGTTGATTCCAAATCTTGGCTATTGCGAATAGTGCTGCAATAAATATGGGAATGCACTTATCTTTTGAATATACTGAATTTCCTTCTTTTGCATATATACCTAGCAATGGGATTGCTGGATCATATGGTACTTCTATTTTTAGTTTTTGAGGAACCTCCATACTGTTCTCCATAGTGGTTACACTTATTTAAGTTCCCATATCACTGCATGAGGGTTCCCCTTTCTCCATATCCTTTTCAGCATTCATTATTGCCTGTTTTTTTGGTAAAAGCCATTTTAACTGGTGTGAGATGATATTGCGTTGTAGTTTTGATTTGCATTTCTCTGATGACTAATTATGTTGAGAATTTTTTGATATACCTCTTGGCCATTTGTATGTCTTCTTTGGAGAAATGTCTGCTCAGATCCTTTGCCTGTTTTTAAATCACATTATTTGATTTTTTCCTATTGAGTTGTTGGAGCACCTTATATTAATATATTCTATTAATAGTTATTAATCCCTTCTCAGATGGATAGTTTACAAATATTTTCTCCCATTATGTGCTTGCCTCTTCATTTTATTGATTGTTTCCTTTGTTGTGTGAAAGATGTTTAGTTTGATGTGATCCCATTTATCCAATTTGCTGCGGTCACCTATACTTTGGGGGTATTACTCAAGAAGTTCTTGCTAGACCAATGTCCTTAAGCATTTCACCAATGTTTTCTTTTTGTATTTTCACAGTTTCAGGTCTTATATTTAAGTTTTTAATCAATTTTGATTGGATTTTTGCATAGAGCAAGAGCTGAAGGTCTAGTTTTACTCTTCTGCATATGGAGATCCAGTTTTCTCAGCACCATTTATTGAAGAGAATGTCCTTTCCCTAGTGTATGTTCATGACAACTTTATCAAAGATAAGTTTACTGTAGCTGTGTGGATTTATTTCTGGGTTATCTGTTCTGTTCCATTAGTCTATGTGTCTGTTTTTATGCCAGTACCGTGCTGTTTTTGTTACTACAGCTCTGTAGTATAATTTGAAGCCAGGTAATGTGATTCCTCTAGTTTTCTTCTTTTCGCTCAGGATGGCTGTGGCTATTCTGGGTCCTTTGTAGTCCCATATGAATTTTAGGATTTTTTTTTTATTTCTGTGAAGAATTCCATTGATATTTTTGTGGGAATTACTTTGAAACTGTAGATTGCTTTTTGTAGTATGGGCACTTTAACAATATTTATTCTTCCAATTCTTGAGCAGGGAATATCTTTCCATTATTTTGGTGCCCTCTTCAACTTCTTTCATCAATATTTATAGTTTTCATTATAGAGATCCTTAGCTTATTTGGTTAAGTTTATTCCTGGGTATTTTATTTAATTTATAGCTATTATAAATGGGATTACTTTTTTGGTTTCTTTTTCAGATTGTTTATTGTTGGTATATAGAAATGCTACTGATTTTTGTATGTTGATTTTGTATCCTGCAACCTTACTGAGTTTGCTTATCAGTTCTATTAGTTTTTTTGTGGAATATTTTGGTTTCTCTACATATAAGATCATATAATCTGCAAACAAGGATAATTTTACTTCTTTTCCAATTTGGGTGCCCTTTATTTCTTTTCTTGTCTGACTGCTCTAGATAGAATTTCCAGCGCTATATTAAATAACATCAGTGAAACTGGGCATCCTTGTCTTGTTCATGATCTTATAGGAAAGGCTTTTAATTATTCCCCATTCAGCATGATCCTAGCTGTGGGTCTGTCATATGTGGCTTTTGTCATGTTTATGTAAGTTCCACCTATACCTAAGTTTTTGAGAATTTTTATCAAGAAGGGGTATTGAATTTTTTCAAATGCTATTTCAGCATCAATTGAAATGATCATATGGTTTTTATCTTTTGTTCTCTGGACATTATGTATCATGCTTATTGATTTGCATATATGTTGAACCATACTTGCATCCCTGGGATGAATCCCACTTGATTGTGATAAATAATCTTTTTAACATTTTGTTGAATTTAGTTTGCTCATATTTTCTTGAGGATTTTTGCATCTATGTTCATCAGAGATATTGGCCTGTCATTTTATTTTTTGTAGTATCTTTGGTTTTGGTATTAGGTTGATACAGGCTTTATAGAATGAGTTTGGGAGTATGCCCTCCTCCTCAGTTATTTGGAATAGTTTAACTAAGATTTGTCAGCTGGTTTGCGGGGCTAGCCAGAATTCAGGTTTTGGGGCAAAGGATTTCCCTTTGGCCAGGCTGGTCTAAATGCTCTCTCTGTGGGCACTGGCAATATTCTGCCTTGTCTTGTGTTCTCCTGTGACAGGTCGGGCCTGAGATCCAATGCAAAGTCCCACATGCACTTCACTCTCACTCCCCAAGGCACACAGATTCTCTCTCCACTTGGTGTGCTAGCATGGATAAGGGAGGGGTGGCATAGGCAATGAAAGACTCTTTTCTGCCCTCTTCAGTGCCTCTTTCCTTGATATAGTTTTAAAACCAAGTACTGTGATCGCTCACCTGATTTTTAGTTCTTCTGAAGGTGCTTCCTTGTGTGAATAGTTGTTAAATTTGGTGTTTGTGTAGAGGGACAATCACTGGAGATTTCTATTCATCCATCTTGCTCTGCCCCCTTCTGTCCTTTTCAGGGTAGGGTATTTTGTCTATTTATTTATTACTTTATCACTAAGGCCTAGAAGAATGCCTGGTATATAGTAAGTATGCAATGAATATTTATGCAGTGAAATAGCTATATTAGTTAAGATCTAGATTTGGTTGCTGGAATATAGACCCAAAGATAAGTTTGACTTAAACAAAATGGAAGTTCATTTTTGTCTCACATAACAGGCTGGATATGAGAATTTCTGGGATCTGTACTATAGTGGCTCCACAGGGTCAGGAACTCAAGCTCCTTCTCTCTCATTGCTCTCCTGTTTGTAAGATATTGAGCCTGAAAAAAATGGTCCAATATGGCTCACCACCTCACTAAGTCTTTATTCTAGTAAGAAGCAAAGGGAAAAAGAGGAGGGAGTGCCCTTCCACTCAAAACTCATTGGCCATCATACTATCACACATTGCCTGGAAGGAGGCTGAGGTATATAGTCTTTATTTCATGAAAGCCCTGAGCACAGCAAAATCAGGGGTTCTGTTACTACAGAAGATGGAAAGAACAGACATTGGAGACTAACTAGTAGTGTCTGTGTCCCTGCTATTTAACCACAAGAATCTGAGGTAAATGTCAAAGGGCTTATTTAACATCTGTTCCATCTGTGTTTCTGATTGAACATGAGTGTTTCTTATTTTCTGTATCTTTGAAACATTCAAGAATGACTAATAAATAAACATTTGAAAGGGAAAAAGGCACTTTTATTAAAGCATGAAACATTAGTCTCTACCTGGGTACAAAAGATATTCCTGGCCACATGTCCCATGGTTTGTGCCTATATGCTGGTCTCTGTGGTAGAGAGAGCATTTTTTCTCCTATGGAAACAAGCAATGGATTATGATATAGATTTCAGAAACCTATGATTTGCCTTCCTTTCCCTGTCTTTCTGTCTCACACATTGACACCCTCCCTCCCCCATGCAGCCCACCACAGGATATTCTGCCTTAAACAGATGCTGTTGTTCTCCCTGTGGGACCTGGATGGGCCCTCTCTACTCCAGGGCACACAGTCATTACTGAAATTGGGTGGCATTTTCCATCACAGATTTAAAGTACTCTTATGATCATCTACTTTTCTTTCATCTCTTTCCTTTGAAATCTGTTTTGATGAAAGCATCTTTACTTCCTTTTTTCCTAGAAATAAATGGTTGAATGGTTATGATGCTCCCTATTCACTTCAACTTCAGCCTGTTCCCAGTTAATTGATATAATCACTCAAAATTGAATAAGTGTTTCCAAAGGTATGCATGTGTGTAGGAGGGACTGAGATCTGTGATTTAAAATACCTATACCTAGTCAGAAACATAACATTATATTAAATTGGAATGGCACAAATGGGCCAAACACAACTGAAATTCTAGAGAGATATTACAATAATTTCACAAAGCACATGATGGTAACTGCACTAGCTTACTACTGCTACCAGAAATCCCAAATGAAATTGATTTCATGTATGAATACTTCACATATTCATTATGTCTTATGGTTCTATTCAATTTTAATTTTTGTGGGAGAGAGGGGCATAGTTGGTGGTGAACATAGAATACTCAAAGTAAAAGTCATACACAGTGATCAGCAATGGCCTGCCAACTGTTATTAACCAGAACACAAGGTAACCCTGGCAGTCGTATTTTCTCTTATGCCTGAAAATGAGGAAAACTCGAAGAAAATATATGTAAAAGCTCCCTATCATGCTCTGCCATCAGTTCTAGCCAAACTCTGTCCTTTCTACTCAGTAAAAAGAACCCAAAACATTAAAACCATCTTTAATGGCTTAATATAGTTTGAGTTGGTTTGTCATTTGCTACCAAAAGAATCTTTTTAAATATATATTTCAATGTGTTTTTTTTATTTCAGCATATTATGGGGGTACAGATGTTTAGGTTACGTATGTTGCCCTTGCCCCTCTTTCCCCCCAAGTCCCAGTTTCAAGCACGTCCATCTCTCGGATGGTGCGCATTGCACTTTTTGTGTATGCATATACCCGTCCCCTCCTCCCCCCTCCACCTTCCCCCTGCCTGACATCCAATAGATGTTATTCTTATATCTGCACTTATGTGTTGATCAGTTAATACCAATTTGATGGTGAGTACATGTGGTGCTTGTTTTTCCATTTTTGGGATACTTCACTTAGTAGAATGTGTTCCAGCTCTATCCAGGAGAACACAAGAGGTGCTATATCACCATTGTTTCTTAAAGCTGAATAGTACTGCATGATATGCATATACCACATTTTATTAATCCACTCATGTATTGATGGACACTTGGGTTGTTTCTACATCTTTGCAATTGTGAATTGTGCTGCTATAAACATTTAGGTGCAGGTGTCTTTTTTATAGAGTGTCTTTTGTTCCTTTGGGTAGATGCCCAGTAATGGGATTGCTGGATCAAATGGTAATTCTACTTGTATCTCTTTAAGGTATCTCCATATGGCTTTCCACAGAGGTTGCACTAGTGCAGTCCCACCAGCAGTGTATGAGTGTTTCTATCTTTCCTCATCCATGCCAACATTTATTGTTTTGGGACTTTTTGATAAAGGCCATTCTCACTGGAGATAAGTGATATCTCATTGTGGTTTTGATTTGCATTTCCCTGATGATTAGAGATGTTAAGCTGCTACCAAAAAAATATTGACTACAAATTACTGTAATTGCAGCCAAAAGCAACAAAAGGAAAATGATTGATTTTATGTTTCACTAATGAAGAGGACAAATGAAAATTTCCAATCTCTAGCACTATATAAGTACAAATAAGTTTTAATGTTTGTTATGCATGATATCCATGACCTTGAAAATGAATTAAAAAATGGAGAAATTCATCTGAAAAGCAATTATTATAATAATCTTTAAAAAATATTAAGCTCTCTTCTTGTCATTTTGCTAACTGGGGTGCTGACTAGTCATCCTCTTTCATGTATTGTCTCTCCACTGCTACTGCTGACTCTTAAATTTATCTGATGCTGCTCTGGCCTTGTTCTGTCTGCTAGGGAGTGTGTGTGTGTAACAAGTAAGGAATCTGCTTACCTGCATGACATTCTCACGTGGGTCCTTGCTCCTTCCCATGTCTTAACCTGTGGCCCTGACCTGGAGTAAGGGGATGGTTTATTTGTGGGGGACTAAAATAACTTAACCCCCTTGTGAATAAGGAAAGTTACATGTTTCTGAGTTTTCCCATGATATAGATTGCCTAAAATGTAATGAGGTTATAACTTTATGGAAATGCAGCCTACATCCAAATGCATTCCTCTAGGCTGCCCCTCTCCCCATATCTGGGCCATTGTGTGAAATAGGAGCAAGAGGTCCCAAGAGAAAGGGAGGTTAACACTGGAAAATTAAGCTGGACAGGTCAGCCACACATCCTCATCACAATATAGTTTGTCCAGAGACACATGTAAAGGTTTTAGTTTTATTCCAGAAATTTCTGCTGCTGTCTTCAGAAGCCTAATCCAGATTTGAAGATGAACTGGCTCTTTGCATCTACCTTCAAATTATTTCATTCTTGCTCAGGCTTTCTCTGTGAAAATTGGAAAAGTTATTAATAACATTTTGTGACTAATGACATATGACAAGTAGCTCATAATTCATGATGAAGCCACTGTGTGCAGTTTTTTAAATTCAAAAATAGCATCAATTGACAGAAATGTAACTCTGTAGAGGCTTTAGAGAAACTGAAATAATGCAATGAAATAGCACAGAAGTTAGTCCAGTTACTTATTATATATCAGTAGCTTTTGACTTATATTTTTTACATTCTGTATCCACAGGATAAATATTTTGACTCTGTAGATTTTTTAAATATAAATTAATTTAATCAATTATCACACATTTAGGTTGCCTATTTTTTCATAGTACAATATTGTGACATATGTTCTTTGGGCTGATTTTTTTGTATTACTATATATTCCTATTTAGATTCACACCTCTGCAGATTCTTTATGGGATGTAATGTTGATTTTTAAAAAATGGAAGCATAAATTTTAAATTTTTGAAATTACGTTAAATACAACTATTTGAAATTTCATTTTTCTTTGATATGCACAGAAAGAGTTTCTTTGAAATGTTATATAATTGAATTTATACATATGAAGATTGGCACATTCTAAGCTTAACGTGTTTTGATAATTCATTTCTTACTCCTTGAGAATTTCATACTTTTTTATTTATGGAACAAACACGTAAATGCAAAACTTTTATTGTATAGGACAATAAGGTGAATATGATGCTGACATATCATTTCTTATGTCAGTTTAAGCATTAATTTGACAATTTATAAGTTTAATTGTACCTCATTACAGTTAAAATGGATGCTTGAGTTTTTTATTGCATTTGAAAATAATTATTGATTTCTAGAGAAAATAAATGCTGTTTGTAACCTCTGTGGAAAGCCATATTCAGATCCCTCAAAAAGATACAAGTAGAGCTACCGTTTGATCCAGCAATCCCATTACTGGGCATCTACGGAAAAGAACAAAAGTTACTCTATGAAAAAGACACCTGCACTCAAATGTTCACAGCAGCACAATTCACAATTGCAAAGATGTGGAAACAACCCAAGTGTCCATCAATACATGAGTGGATTAATAAAATATGGTATATATATATATATATATATATATATATATATATCACAAGGAGTACTACTCAGCCACAAAAAACAATAATGAACTAATACCTCTTGCATTACCCTGGATGGAGCTGGAGCCCATTTTCCAAAGTGAAGTATCCCAAGAATGGAAAAACAAGCACCACATGTACTCACCATCAAATTGGTATTAACTGATCAACACATAAGTGGAGATATAAGAATAACATCTATTGGATGTCGGGCAGTGGGGAGGGGGGAGGGGGAGGAGGGGATGGGTATATGCATACACAAAGAGTGTGATGCGCACCATCTGAGGGATGGACACACTTGAGGCTCAGACTTGGGGGATGAGGGGGGTCAAGGGCAACATTCGTAATCTAAACATCTGTACCCCCATAATATGCTGAAATAAAAATAAATAAATGCTGTTTTCAGTGTTTTGTTATTTATTTATTTATTGTGGTCAATTTTACCAATTTTTACTGTGGTAATTGGTATAGTGTGCAGCTTTAACTGAAAAAATGTTAGATAATTTGGCAAGAGTCAGGGGACAGGAAATGGGCATAAAATGAATCCATATTAGAAAGCTTTTGGCCTTTGGGAAAAGCAAGAATCACTGTGATTAAAATTCCTAAAGACTCAACTGGCAAATACAGGTAGAAAATACACTGTAGATTAAATAATGGGAAAGGCATGAGATGATTTTCAAAAAGAATGGACAGGAAATCATTCCAAATAAAAATAGGAAGGTGGTTGACACAAAAATACCCATCCTGGTGAGAGAATTTTCACCTTCTAGCACATTGCAATGTAGGCCTTGATAGGTTAGTGGGAGTGGAGTGTTGGAGGATGAAATTATCAGCATTTACTGCTAGATCGCTCTCTCTCTCTCACAGCCCTCTGAGGGTAATGCTTTTCTCTGCAGTCCTTTGTGTTTTTCTATTTCTCCAAATTAAAAATTAAAAAGTGATGCTCAGGAGGTTAAACTCTGCTATAATTCAATAAATTTGTGCTTACTATACCATCTTACCATATTAAAATTTGTATTACTAAACATACACATGACAATTATTTGGGAGGTGGAAAACCGAGTGGACAGGTCCACCCAGTAGGTACAAGAAGTGGCTGGGAGGCAGGAAAAGCCAGAAGGAGAGGAGTCACCAAATGACCAATACTCACAAAAATAGTAGTTGTTTCCCTTATCTTGGGTTGTGTATGTTCCTGGTGGAAAATCATTTACATAAAGAGCTACTGGGAAAGACAATGGTTTAGGTGAAGAATACCCTGGTTGGGAAAGGTGATTTTTTTTTACTAAAGTGATTATAGGGACACGCTTGCCAAGTGCTAAGGCTTATAACAAATAGTGGTGCTCTGAGAAAGCTGAATGGCTTAATATAGAAAGAAAATAACCCAGGATCCAATTGTTTGAACCTGACCGAGACAACTTCTTTGAACCTCCATTTACTTCTATAACATGGGATTAATAAAACCTACTTTACAGGATTGCTGTGAGAATTAAAAATAATGAGTTTAAAGCTCCTAGTATAGGATCTGGTTCGTAGATGATCCTCATGAAAAAGTATTATTTTGGCCCATGACAAATACTGGACTGTATCACAAACAGTAGAAACAACATAGGAAGAATAAGAACCCATTCCAGGAGGTTAGACATGTGGGCTATGGTATTAAAAACAAAAAAGAATAACATGTTGCCTAAAATTATATTACCACTACCAGAGAAGATGAAGTCTGTATCTTAGAGTGATTTGTTTTCTGAGATTTCTACTTGGCTTATTTATTTTAATCCATCCAGCAATTCATTTGTTCGGATCTTCTTTACACTTTCTTGTGGTGAACTCTCACATAAGAGTCCTGCAAGGCTTTAGGCCAAGCTTACCAATAGGTGTATAAAAGTACCTGGAGTTGCCTCAGTAACTCTGTCCTTTCTTTACGGCCGGTGCAGTGTATCTGCTTCAGTTTTCTAGTCCTCCACCCAACCTCATGATGCCTGACAATTAACACAGGTTTTGGAGGTCCACGTGATGTGACTCTCTAATATTTATGTCCTCATCACTCTTATTGCTTACCTGACCTCTTGCCCAAACCCCTTTTATGTGACCAAGTTTCTTTATGTTCTCTTCAGTTCCATTGCTGCCTACAACCCTGCATGACAATGAGACAGTGAATTTGTCCAACTAACTTTAAACTCCTAAGTCACAGACTTGTGTCCAACCTCCAGAAATCAATTGCAAGTAAAAAGTCTAAGAGGGTATGACTTATTATTAGGCCAGTGGTAAACAGATTTTTATGAGCTTTGGTTTTGTCTGTGCAACAGTTCTATTATCTCTCCAGCAAATTATAGAGCTTTTCTGTGTTGAACAAAATGGGTATATTGTTCTCATTTAGACGTGTTTACTTTGAACTAGAAAGCCAGCTCAAAATAGGCTCTTAAATAAGCCTATCTGAACAATTTATGAAAAACACAAACAGGAACATCTAATGAATATTTATCTTTCCCTACTTTCGTTTTTCTATACAGAGGCTAATCTGAGATATTTCTTGATAATTTAATAACACCCCTCTAACATGAAGTTGGCTTGTCATTTATAATGCATTTATTCTCTAATGAAAGAAATTTTCCCCATTGCTTGCTCTATTAAGTACCTCACATGAAATGTCTGCTGATCCTAGGAAAAAGGGGCTTGAATTAAGATGAGAAAGAAAGAGAAAAGCAGTCACCGATATCCAGGAGCTGGCCAGATAGGATCGCTACATCTTGGTGTTGCTACACGATAATCAGGCACTCATTGCTGGGCCTTGATATTCCCCCATGGAACATAAACAATATTACAAAACATCAATACCCAACCAGGTCACACTGTGACCATGATGGATTAAGACAAAAAGAAGACCATTCCATAATAATTACTGAACATAAAGAAAACATGAACATTGTCCAAGCCACAAAATACTAAATATTCCCCTATTCCGGTTAATATGAGTGACTGACGCTTTGGACCAGAATCCTCAACTCAGTCATAGTGTACATATCTGAGACTCCTTGTGTTTCTCTCTGTTTGATATTCTACCCTGCTCATGGCTGAAAGGCAAATTCTTTCTGAATTGAGCTCCAATATTTCACTGAAGCCCTTTAGCATTGGGTTTGTTTTGTTTTCCTTGAAATAAGGTCACTTGGAATATTTTTGTTATGTGACTTAATTTGTATTATTCCTTGGTAAATTGTTTTAGAGCCTTATAATATCTGCTCCAATGGTCTATTTTCTGTTCAAGTGTCTTGAATGCTGTTTGTCTATGAGAAGAAAGTCTACAGGAAGAGGACAAGTATAAGTTCAATAAATCATCCTTGAACTTCTTGGAGGGGATCAAGAATTCAGAATATCTCCTCAGACCAGGGTCCTTTGAATTAACATTATCATGTTAATTCACCATTTTAAAACCTGAAAAGGACTTCCTACTCAGTCCTGTCTTTGTGTCCCAGATAATTGCTCTATTTAGTTTCATCTGCCCAGAATCAGAAGGTTTCATTTGGCCCCTAATTGGTGATTATCTACCTTTAGCCAAACACTGGATTCATTAAGTTATAAGATCATCGTTGTTATAGATCATTCAATTTCCAGTGGATGTTCTCTTTCTACAAGTATGTCTTTTACATGCTAAACACCTGCTTCCTTAATGCTCTGACATTATAAGGCTAAATTGTATGCTGTTTTTTCTACCTGGGACAATTTGAAATAGGAGTAGCCACTCTGGGGAACTTTTGACATGACCAAGATCGTTCATTTGAGGAGTATCTTAGAACAAAAGCAAGGAAACCCTTATGAAGAGACTGTGTTGTTTCTCTAAAAGATCATTTAATTTGACAAACATCCCCTCCTTTTCCATACATCGAAGATTAATAATTGCTGGCTTTTTAACTGTGTATGACATGACAAAATTGTCAAGGGCACAAATTGTGTCAAAAGCAGTTATATGTCACTCTCTTTTATGTGTGTATATGTCAAATATCTTCTTCTACATCTAAAGTTTCTTCCCTCTTTTTTCAGAAAAACATAATTAATCTTTTACAATGATAATATCATATTTGTCTAGAGCTGGCTCCCTCTCATTTTTGCCACCCCCCACTTCTCTTCCCCTCTCTTATGAAACTTTGAAGATTAACTGATCAAAAAAAATAATTCACTTGTTTGCATGCACTCTAGGGGCATCTAATCTAGATAATAAAAATTGTCTAAAAGTTAAAAAAACCTAGTTATTAAACAGTATTTCTTTTTGTGGACACTGAAAATTGTATTTACATAATAGCCTTTATTACTATAGCTACAAGATAATAAAAAAAGGCTTTAGTTTCAAGGTAAAACAAGATATTTAGCATGGCCCAGAAGCTTTATAAAATTAGTTCACCACATAAAAATAATGTTAGCACAATATTTTGGTTTCTTCAAGACAAGGGTTAAATTCCTTGTAATTCAAATTTCCTATATTTCACACATTGGTTTTTAGTAAGTTTAAAAATTATTGTTTCCACAAATTGTTTAAAATTAAAAATTGTATGTGTAGAGGAGAGACCACCAAGATGGCTGACTAGAGGCACAGCTTGTCGGACCATCCGGCTGAAGAGTAGAGGGTTAGATTGAGGAGAGTGGATAACAATTATGGCTCAGACATGGACCGTGGAGAGAGACAGCAGAGAAGTCCAGGGACCCCACCAAGAGGAGCTGTGAAGCTAAGAGAGAGGAGGATAGAGAAAAGAGATCAGTGGTGTGGACCAAATCTAGGGAGGCCAGGAGCCCGGTAAAGGGTAAGGGTGGCTTCCCCCAGCTGGGTGCCTTCAGCCAGTAGCAGGACTCAGGGCTCTCATCCCATGGGGGAGTCCCACAAGGGACCAGAGAGCTGGTATTCTTACATCTGGACACTCCCTGTTCTGTACCTCCTCCATTCCTGGCATCCCAGAAACTAATTTTGGTTCAAGCCAGGTTGTAACTGTAGCCACTCCCCATGCTGCCCCCAGCAACAGCAAAAGTACTCCATGCTGAGAGGCCTGATTCTCAACGATGGGGGTGCATTCTCAGCGAAGCCTGCCTTGAAGAACACAGCCACCACAACGGCACTTCACAGGCTCACCCGCTGGCAGCTTGTACAGGTGGGCAGGACCTGGTACTCCCAGACATGAGAGAGCGGTGCAGGGAGACCACAGCCCCTCCCCTCACCAAAGCAGCTGCTAGAGTGCTCTGTGCTGAGAGGCCTGCTTCACCGTGATGGGTGTGCGTTCCCAGCTAAGCCAGTGAGACAGCCCCAGTCTGCAATCTTACCACGCAGAGGCTTTTGGTGGGATCACCTGCTGGTGGCTCAGACAAGTGGGCCAAACCTGGTGTCCACTGGTCGTGAGAACAGTGTGGGGAAATGTAGGGGAGGGGTTCAGGGTTCCAGGTTCAGTTTGGGAGAGAGCCCTCATGGCCATATCCAATGAAAGGGTGTGGAGGAGCACAGAGGAGCCAGGATCTTTGAGAACACCCCCGTACCCCAACTGAAGAACCACTATAATGGAGAAGGCTACCCCACTTGGACTGAATTAGCTTAGCCCCTGGTTCCCATGGCAACTGAATGCTTTGGGCACAGGGGCTGAACCAGAGTAGCAGCCCCTTCCACCACTCACTATTAGAGGGTGTGCAGCTTGATCCAAGAGAATCATGAGCTGCCACTTCTACCCTGGCAGGAGCATGCCCCTGGCAGATAGAGAGGCCTACCTCTCTCACCTTGGGGTTTAGGCAGAAACAAAGGTACACAATTGGAATCCCCTCATCCACCATGTATGAGTGAGAATGTGTGAGATTTGTTTTTCTGTGCCTGGCTTATTTCATGCAGCATAATGTCCTCCGGT
The DNA here is from genome assembly GCA_004363605.1 of Indri indri. Taxonomy (NCBI): domain Eukaryota; kingdom Metazoa; phylum Chordata; class Mammalia; order Primates; family Indriidae; genus Indri; species Indri indri. The sequence continues at coordinate 27,919 of RJWJ010002414.1, forward strand.
TCCATCTATGTTGCTGAAAATGACAAAATCTCATTCGTTTTTAGGGCTGAATGATATTTTATTGTGTATCTTTACCACATATTCTTTATCCATTCATCCATTGATGAACAATTAGTTTGATTCCATATCCTGGCTATTGTGAATAGTGCTGCAATAAATATGAGAGTACAGATATTTTTTTGATAGAACAAATTCCCCTCCTACGGATATATACCCAGCAGTGGGATTACTGGATCATATGATAGTTGGATTATTAGTTTGTTGAGGAACCTCCATATTGTTCTCCATAGTGGTTGTACTAATTTACATTCTCACCAACAATGTACAGGGATTCCTATTTCTCCACATCCTCATCAGCATCCATTGTTGCCTGTTTTTTGGATAAAATCCATTTTAACTGTGGTGAGATGATATCTTATTGCAGGCTTTGATTTGCATTTTCCTGATGAGTAGTGATGATGAACATTTTTTTCATATACCTGTTGGCCATTGGTATGTCTTCTTTTGAGAAATGTCTAATCAGAACTTTTGTTCATTTTTGATCAGAGTATTTGATTTTTTCCTGTACGATTGTTTGAGTTCCTTATATATTCTGTATATTAATCCCTTGTCAGATGGGTAGTTTGGAAATATTTCTTCTGTTCTGTGGGTTGTGTCTTTGTTTATTGTTTTCTTTGCTATGCAAAAGCATTCTAGCTTGATGTGATCCCATTTATTCATTTTTTCTTTGGTTGCTGGTGCTTTGGGTGTGTTACTCAAGAAATCTTTGCTGAGACCAATGTCCTGGAGTGCTTCCACCAATGTTTTTTTCCATTAGTTTCAAATAATACATTTCAGAAACACAACATCACAAAAAATATGGGATACAGAAAAAGCAGTACTAAGAGGGAAGTTTATAGCAATAAAAGCCTACATCAAAAAAGTAGAAGGAAAAGAGGTAGAAAATTGTGGCTGAATAAAACACTCCAGTGATTGTCCCCCCACAGGAACAACAAATTGAACCACCATCCATGCAAGAAAGCACCATTGTGAGAACAAAATAAATCAGGTGATCAATCACAGTACCTGGTTTTAACATAATAATAAGGAAAGAAGTATTGAAAAGGGTAGAAAAAAGAGTCTCAGATTGCCTACACAGCCCCTCCCACAGCCCCACATAGCACAGCATAGAGAGAGAATCTGTATGCTTAGAGGACAGAGAGCAAAGTAAGTGTGGGGTTTTGCATTGGAACTCAGTGGTGTCCTGTCAAAGATAAACATGACACAGGATGGAATTCTGATGGTGCACGTTGGGGGAGCATTTAGACCTGCCCTGGGCCAGAAGGGAATCCTTAGTCCCAGCAGGAGAAACTCAAGTCCTGGCAGGCTTCTCTTGGCTGAATAAAGTGGCATGGGGATGCAAATTGAGTGGCAGTAAAGCCACAAGGGCTACAGTCCTTGGGCAAGCCCTGGTGCCATACTGGTCTTGGATGCAGTGGATCGGAGTACAACCTAGTGCAACACCAGTTGCATTGGCCATGGGAGTGTCTATATCACATTACCCCCAACTCCAAGAAGTATAGTTCAGGAAGAGATTACTTCCACTTGGAGGAAGGAGAAGGAATAGCACAGAGGATTTTGTCATATAACTTTTGTATCAGCTCAGCCAAAGTAAAATTAAGCACCAGGTAGATTCCTGAAGCCACCAATTCCAGGCCTTTGCTCCTGGATGGCATTTCTAGATGACTCCTGGGCCAGAAGGAAATCTACCAGCCTGATGGGATGGACTCAGACCTGGCAAGATTCACAACCTTCTGACTAAAAAAGCCTTGGGTGTTGAATAAACATCAACAGCAACCAAGACGTGGTAGCTGGGGGCCTTGGGCAAGCCCCAGTATTGGGCTGGTCTGGGAGGCCATGGGCTTCAGCTGTGAAGCAGCCCAGTGCAAGCTGTGGTGGCCAAAGGAGTACTTGTGTCACCTCTCCTTTAACTCAAGGCAACTCAGCACAGAGAGAGAATTTTGGGGGAAAAAGAAGGAAGAGAGTGAGAGACTGCCTGGTAACCCAGGGAATACTCTCTTAGCTTTCCCACATGCATGAAAGCTGTGTATCTAGGTGTCTGCAAGAGCTGCAGCATTTCTGGGGTTAGAGAACCCCCTAGTTTTGAAATGGCTACAGTAACCACACTCAACAGTGAGTTGTCACAATACTCAATCCCCTTTGAATTCTGGGGAAGCCCTATCAAGAAGGATGAGTACAAACAAGTCCAGATCACAGTGATTGGAATAAATATTAACTCTTCAATGCCAAGAAATTGACAAAGGTTCACAAACATAAAGGACATCCAGGAAAACATAACCTCACCAAATGGACTAAATAAGGCATAAGTGACCAATCAAGTGTCATGGGGCTCCAAATAAAATCACTAGTGTCCGGGGCCATGAGTCCCGACGGGAACTCATCTAAGATGGCCACTTAAGCCCACGCTAAGCCTGTAAGTTTCCATTTCCCCAATACGACGTGTGACGTGGCCCTCTGATCAGCCCGCGCACGGGAGTTGCCCTGGAAACTCTCGCCCTGGAAAGCACCGCCTCTCTACTTCCTCTTTCTGCCTTACTTAAGCCTCTGCCCTACTGCCAATAAACGAGAGACTTGATCAGACCTTTTGTCTTGTCTCCATTTCTTGTGTCTCCTGCCTCTCCCAATTCCCACTCCCTCTTCCAGGGTCCACGTTGACTACCCCGCGGGTCGGGACAAGTGGCGCCCAATGTGGGGCTCTGGACATGGGGGATCCAGTGAGGAAGAAGACGCGAGGTTGCCGGCGCTTGTGAAATGGAAGTAAATTCCTTCGGCCGCCGCGGCAGCCTGCCGCGCGGGAGCAGAAGGTGAGTGCGTCTGAATATGGGGCAGGAATTAAGTCAGCACCAGCTTTATGTTAAGCAGCTAAAGGAAGCTTTAAAGACACGAGGAGTAAAGGTTAAAGGTCATGATTTGTTTAAATTTTTTGATTTTATAGAGGACATTTGCCCCTGGTTCCCTCGAGAGGGCTCAATTGATATAAAAAGGTGGAAAAGGGTTGGTGCTGCCCTCGAGGACTTTTATCAGACATTTGAACCTGAAAGGGTTCCGGTAACTGCCTTTTCATACTGGAATTTGATTAGAGACCTAATAGATAAACATAGAGACTGTCCTAATGTTGTGGCTGCTATTGCCCAGACAGAGGAAATCCTGAAAGAAGGCTCTAAAACAGACCTTCAAGAGCCTCACCCTAAAGAAGAGGTGGACTTGATCTCCCTAGAAAGTGATAATGAGGGAGACCAGGTCCAAGAGGTGGTAACTCCCACAGAAAGTCAGGGCAAACCCCTTATAACCTGTAAACCAAAAGATAGACATAAGATATACCCTAAACTTCCCCCACCAGGAAGGGTTAAGGGTAAGGAGAACTGTAAGCCAAAGCAATACCCTGTACTCAATTTGGCAGAAGGAGCCACACGGGATCCCGACCCCTCAGACGTAAATTGGAAAAACTTGGAGGAAGAGGCGGCCCGGTACCACAATCCTGACTGGCCGCCTCCCTATAATGTAGCCTCTGCCCCCATTGCTATGGCTGCGGTGGATCCTAAGGAAGACCTCAAAGAAAAAATAGTTCAGCTTGAGGAACAGATTAAACTCGAAGAGCTTCATCAATCTCTGATTATCAGGCTCCAAAAGCTCAGAACAGGGAATGAGAGGGTCTCTGATGTCAGAGTCCCCCAGGGAAATATCCGTCCCCCGCAGCGGCCGGGACAGCATGTCCCAGTAGAGCGGCGCCTTGCTGATAAAAAGGAAGGGAGATTCCCCCTTACTGATGCCTTTCCAGTTACAGAGACCACTGACCCTCAGGGCCAAGCTTGGAGGCATCACACAGGGTTTGATTTTGCTGTAATTAAGGAATTAAAGACAGCTGTTTCTCAGTATGGAGCCACAGCCCCCTACACCCTTGCCATAATGGAATCTGTAGCAGAGAACTGGCTTACTCCTGTCGATTAGAATACACTGGTTAGGGCGGTTCTCACTGGTGGTGATCACTTAATCTGGAAATCAGAATTTTTTGAGAACTGTAGAGAGACAGCTAAATGGAACCAGCAGGCTGGCAATGGTTGGGATTTTGACATGCTTACCGGTTCAGGCAATTATGCTAATACCGATGCTCAGATGCAGTATGATCCTGGCCTCTTTGCACAAATTCAAGCAGCTGCCACTAAAGCTTGGCGAAAACTTCCAGTAAAAGGAGACCCAGGAGCCTCGCTCACCGGGGTCAAATAAGGACCCGATGAGCCGTTTGCAGACTTTGTGCATAGGCTCATGACCACTGCCGGAAGAATATTTGGCAACCTAGAGGCAGGTGTAGATTATGTTAAACAATTAGCCTATGAAAATGCAAACGCGGCCTGCCAAGCCGCCATTAGACCCTACCGCAAGAAGACAGATCTGACAGGCTATATTCGCCTTTGCTCTGACATTGGGCCCTCGTATCAACAGGGCCTAGCCATGGCAGCCGCTTTTAGTGGACAGACAGTTAAAGAGTTCTTAGGAAATAGGGACAAACAGAGAAGGGCTTGCTTTAAATGTGGCAAGACGGGGCACTTTGCCAAGGGCTGCAAGGGGGACTCCAGCAAGGTCCAGGAAACTAAAGCCCCAGGTATCTGCCCAAGATGTCGGAAGGGGAGACATTTTGCTAGTGAATGCAGATCCAAAACCGACATTGATGGAAACCCCTTGCCACCGAGGTCGGGAAACGGGGGGAGGGGGCTGCCCCAGGCCCCGAAACAAGCCTATGGGGCAGTCAGCTTTGTACCAGCAAGCAACAAAAATCCATTTCAGACCTCAGTAGAGCAACCCCAGGAAGCGCAGGATTGGACCTCTGTGCCTCCTCCTACACAGTGCCAACACCTGAGATTGGGGCCCAAGCCTTAAGCACGGGAATATATGGGCCCTTGCCCCATGGAACTTTCGGGTTACTCTTAGGGAGAAGCAGTGTTACCATGAGAGGCTTACAAATTTATCCGGAGGTGATAGACAATGACTATGAGGGAGAAATTAAGATCATGGCAAAGGCGGTTGATGGCATCGTTACCGTTGCTCAAGGGGACAGAATAGCCCAATTGCTTTTGTTGCCCTTGGCTAAGACTAACAATGTCAGCCACAAAGCCATACGAGGGTCGGAAGGATTTGGATCCTCAGACACGTTTGGGTACAAGCCATTTCCAACCAAAAACCCTCCCTTAATCTGTGGCTAGATGATAAAGTGTTTACAGGCTTAATAGACACCGGAGCTGATGTGACCATTATTAAGCAAGAAGATTGGCCAACTCAATGGCCCATTTCTGAAACATTAACTAACTTAAGGGGCATTGGACAAAGCCAAAACCCCAAACAGAGTTCTAAATATCTCACTTGGGGGGACAAAGAAGGCAACTTGGGGTTCATTAAACCTTTCGTTGTCCTTCACCTCCCAGTCAACTTGTGGGGCAGGGATTTGCTCACACAAATGGGCGTCATTATGTGTAGCCCCAATGACGTGGTCACTGCCCAGATGCTGGCGCAAGGATACAGCCCACGGAAAGGTCTCAGAAAACAAGAGAATGGTATTTTACAACCCATTCCGATTACGGGACAGATAAGAAAGGCTTCGGAAATTTTTGATGGCGGCCATTGACATGCCTGCACCCCAAAATTGTGCTGATCCCATTACTTGGAAATCTGATGAGCCAGTATGGGTTGATCAATGGCCTCTTGCCTCCGACAAACTTGCCGCCACTCAACAGTTAGTGCAGGAACAGTTGGACGCGGGACGCATTGTCAACAGCACCTCTCCTTGGAACACCCTTATATTCGTAATTAGAAAAAGGCCAGGCAAATCGAGGTTATTACAGGATCTCCGAGCTGTAAATGCTACCATGGTGCTCATGGGGGCCTTGTGACATTCACTGATTGCAGTGGGTATATAAATGTTTCCTATGGACCATTGTGCGCCCGCAATGGCTCTGTGTTTGTGTGCGGGTCCAATATGGCATACACCTACCTGCCCTCCAATTGGACAGGCTCATGTGTTATGGCCACCCTTCTCCCTGATATTAGCATCATTAAGGGGGATGAGCCTGTCCCGATTCCAGCTATTGACCATTTTGTAAGCCGCCCCAAAAGAGCTGTACAACTTATCCCCTTGCTTGTGAGCCTGGGCATTACCACTGCAGTGGGGACGGGAACTGCTGGCTTAGGCGTTTCCCTCACTCAGTATACCAAATTATCCCAACAGTTAATTTCTGACGTTCAGACACTGTCAGAAACTATACAAGCCATTCAAGACCAGTTAGATTCTTTGGCTGAAGTTGTCCTACAAAACCGCAGAGGCCTGGACTTACTAACCCCCGAACAAGGAGGCATTTGCTTAGCTTTACAGGAACACTGCTGTTTTTATGCCAACAAGTCTGGGATAGTCAGAAACAAGATCCACGACCTGCAAGAAGACCTAGAAAAATGACGGCGAGAGATGGCCACAAACCCACTTTGGTCTGGCCGGAATGGACTTCTCCCCTACCTCCTACCTTTCCTTGGACCCTTGCTGGGTCTCTTACTTGTGCTTTCCATAGGGCCCATTTTGTTCAACAAGCTTATGGCCTTGTCAGACAACAGATACAGGCTATTCAGGCTAATCCCATACAGGTCCATTACCACCGCTTGGAGATGGAAGAAAATGACAGCGAACCTTATGGTGCCCTGTCCCCCCAGAGCTGAACCGTACAGCCAGAGACGGGTAAGAAGGCACTATCCTCCATGCCGCCTAAGACAGGAAGGCTGCCGAAGCTGCTGCCCTATCCGATGATGGGCTTGACAGGAATGGATATGGCTGCCTCAACCTAAGACAGGCGCGGTTCCCTGGGAGAGCCTCTCCTAGCTTAAAACAAAAAAAGGGGGACCTGTCCGGGGCCATGAGTCCCGATGGGAACTCATCTAAGATGGCCGCTTAAGCCCACGCTAAGCCTGTAAGTTTCCATTTCCCCAATATGACGTGTGACGTGGCCCTCTGATCAGCCCGCGCACGGGAGTTGCCCTGGAAACTCTCGCCTTGGAAAGCACCGCCTGCCTACTTCCTCTTTCTGCCTTACTTAAGCCTCTGCCCTACTGCCAATAAACGAGAGACTTGATCAGACCTTTTGTCTTGTCTCCATTTCTTGTGTCTCCTGCCTCTCCCAATTCCCACTCCCTCTTCCAGGGTCCACGTTGACTACCCCGCGGGTCGGGAGAACTAGAGTGATGGAAATATGTGACTTCTCAGATGGGGAATTCAAAATAGCTGTCTTGAAGAAGCTCAGTGAGCTGCAAAATAACACAGAGAAGGAATTCAGAATTCTATCAGAGCAATTTATCAAATAAATTGAAATAATTTTAAAAAGTCAAGCAGAAATTCTCAACTAAAAAATTCAATGAACAAACAGAAAAAAAGCATCAGAGTTTCTCAACAGCAGAGTTGATCAAGCAGAAAAAAGAATTAGTTCAAATATGGGTTTTAGGATCATATATAGAGAAGAAAAAGAAAAATATAAAAAGAACAAAGATGTCTATGAGATCTAGAAAATAGCCTTAAAAGGGCACATCTAAAACTTATTAGCCTTGGCTGGGCACGGTGGCTCACGCCTGTAATCCTAGCACTCTGGGAGGCCGAGGCAGGTGGATTGTTTGAGCTCAGGAGTTCAAGATCAGCCTGAGCAAGAGCGAGACCCCGTCTCTACTAAAAATTAGAAAGAAATTAATCGGACAACTAGAAATATATAGAAAAAATTAGCTGGGAATGGTGGCACATGCCTGTAGTCCCAGCTACTTGGGAAGATGAGGTAGAAGGATCACTTGAGCCCAGGAGTTTGAGGTTGCTGTGAGCTAAGCTGACGCATGGCACTCTAGCCCAGGCAAAAGAGTGAGACTCTGTCTCAAAAATAAATAAATAAATAAATAAATAAATAAATAAATAAATAAAAAACTTATTAGCCTTAAAGATGATATAGAGAGGGAGATATTGGGGAAGAGAGTTTATTCAAAGAAAAAATAACAAAGAACTAGCCAAACCTAGAGAAACATATGAATATCCAGGTATAAGAAGGTCAAAGAACACCCAGAAGATTCAACCCGAATAAGGCTACCACAAGGTCTATAATAATCAAACTCTCAAAAGTGAAGAATAAAGAAAGGATCCTAAAGGTAGCAAGAGAAAAGAGGGAAATAACATAAAAGTGAGCCCCAATATGTTTGGCAGCAGACTTCTTACTGGAAACTTTACCAGCCAGGAGGGACTGGGATGACATTTTCAAAGTGCTGGAAGAAAAATCTTCCAATGCAGAATATTACATCCAGTCAAATTATATTTAAACATGAAGAAGTAAAGGCTTTCCCTGACAAACAAAAGCTGAGGGATTTCATCAGCATCAGACCTGACAAGAAATGCTAAAGGGACTTCTCAAATCTGGAAAAAAAGGATTGTTAACATCAATAAGAAATGATCTGAATGTGTAAAGCTCACTGATAAAAGTAAGTATATAGACAAATGCAGAATATTCTAATATTGTAATTGTGGTCTGTAAACCACTACTATCTTTAGAAAAAAGACTAAAAGAAAAACCTATCAAAAACAGTAACTACGACAATGTGTTAAGAAATATAGACAATATAAACATGAAAATAGAGAAAAAAAATAAAAAAAATGAGGGAATAGAGTTAAAATGTAGAGTTTCTTAGTTTTCTCTTTGCTTATTTTTCCTTTTCTTAGTGATCAGAGTTAAGTTGTCATCAGTTTAAAATAATTGGTTATAAGATGTTATTTGCAAGGCTCATGGTAATCACAAAGCAAAAACCTATAATATATGCACAAAAAATTAAAAACAAAAAATTGAAACATATTACCACAGAAAATTACCTACACACAAAGGAAGACATAAAAGAGAGAACAAAAGGAAAAATGAACCAACAAGACAACCAGAAAACCAATAACAAAATGGCAGTAGTAAGTCCTTACTTATGAAAGATAGTGTTAAATATAAATGGACTATATTCTCTAATTAAAAGACAAAGAGTGACTGAATGGATAAAAAAAATAAAAACATCCAATTACATGCTGCCTACAAGAAACTCACTTCACCTAAAAACACACACACATAGACTGAAAATGAAATGAATGAAGAATAACATTTCATGCAAATGGAAACTAAAAAAGAGCAGGAGTAGCTATACTTATATAAGATAAATACATTTCAAGACAAAAATGAGCAAAGAAGGTCATTATATAATGATAAGGTGTCAATTCAATAAGAAGAAATAACGATCATAAGTATATATGCACCCAACACTGGAGTACTTAAACATATAAAGCAAATATTATTAGAGCTAAAGAGACAGACAGACTCCAATAGAATAATAATAGTGAACTTCACCACCCCGCTTTTAGCATTGGACAGATCATATAGACAGAAACACAACAAAGAAATGTCAGACTTAGTCTGAACTGCATACAAAATGGACCTAATAGACATTTAAAGAACATTTTATCCAACAGCTTCAGAATACAAATTCTTTTCCTTAGCACATGGAATATTCTCAAGGATAGACCACATGTTAGGCCACAAAACAAGTCTCAAAATATTCAAGAAAATTGAAATCATATAAAATATCTTTTCTTGACACAATGGCATAAAACTAAAATAAATAACAATAGGAGCTTTAGAAACTATACAAACACATGAAAATTAAATAATATACTCTGAATGACCATTGTCTTAATGAAGAAATTAAGAAGGAAATTTAAAAAAATGGAAGCAAATGAAAACATAAGCACAACATACCAAGACCTATGGGATACGGAAAAAACAGTACTAATTGGGATATTTATAGCACTAAATTCCTACACCAAAAAGTAGAAAAACTTCAAATAAACAACCTAATGGTACATTTTAAAGAACTAAAAATCAGGAGCAAACCAAACCCAAAATTAGTAGAAGAAAAGAAATAATAAAAATCAGAGCAGAAATAAATGTAATTGAGACATAAAATACAAAATATTAATTAAATTAAAAGGTGGTTTTTGAAAAGATAAACAAAATCAATAACCCTTTACCCATACCAAGACAAAAAAGAGAAGACCCAAATAAATAAAATTAGAGACATAAAAGGAAACATTACAACTTATATCACAGATATTCAGGAGATTATTAGAGACTATTATGAGCAACTATATACCAATAAATTGTAAATCCTAGAATAAAAGGATGAATTCCTAGAGGCATACAACTTACCAAGATTAAACCATGAAGAAATTCAAAACTTGAATAAACCAATAAGTAATGTGATTAAGACAATAATGAAAAGTCTCCCATCAAAGAAAAGCCCAGAACCTATGCCTTGACTGCTGAATGTTACTAAAAAATTAAATAACTAATACCATTAGTACTCAAACTATTCCAAAAAATTGGGGAAAGGGAATATTTCCACACTCTTTCTACTAGGCCACTGTTATTCTGATACCCAAACTAGGCAAAGGCAAAATAAAAATAGAAAACTACAGGCCAATATCTTTGATGAACATAAATGCAAAGATCCTCAACAAAATACTATTTTACTGAATTCTACAACACATTAAAGTGATAATTCATCACGATCAAGTATGTTTCATCCTAGAGAAATAAGCATTGCTCAACATATGTAAACTGATAAATGTAACACATCACATCAACAGAATGAAGGACAAAAAACATATGATCATTAAAAGAGATGCCAAAAATGCAGTTGATAAAATTCAACATCTTTTCATAATAAAAATGCTCAACAAACTTGGTATAGAAGGAACATATTTCAACACAAGCCATATATGACAGACCTACAGCTAATGTCATACTGAAAAGGAAAAACTGAAAGCCTTTCCTCTAAGATCTGGAATAAGAAAAGGATGCCCATTTTCACTATTTTTATTCAACATAGTACTGGAAGTCCTAGCCAGAGCAATTAGACAGGAAAAAAAATAATAAACAGCATCCAAACTGGAAAGGAAGAAGTCAAAGTATCATTGTGTGCAGATGATATAATCTTGTATTTAGAAAGACTCAAAGACACCATCAAAAAAATATTAGAAATTAAAAACAAGTTCAGTAATGTTGCAGGATACAAAATCAACATATGACAATCAGTAGCATTTATATATGCCAACAGTGAACAATCTGAAGGAGAAACCAAGAAAGTAATCCCATTTATGATAGCTACAAATAAAATACAATAAAATGCCTAGGAATAAACTTAAAGAAGTGAAAGATATCTACAGTGAAAACTATAAAACACTGATGAAAGAAATTGAAGATGAAGTACAAAAAATGGAAAGATATTCCAGGTTCATGGATTGGAAAGAATCAATATTATTAAAATGTCCATACTCCCCTAAGCATCTACAGATTCAATGCAATTCCTATCAAAATACCAATGACATTCTTTACAGAGATAGAAAAGTTAGTCATAAAACTTATGTAGAACCACAAGAGACTCATAATAGCCAAAGCAATCTTGAGCAAAAAGAACAAAGCTGGAGGAATCATATTACCTGAATTCAAATTATACTACAGAGTTGTAGTAACCAAAACATCAGGGTACTAGCATAAAAACAAACACATAGACAAATGTAACAGAATAGAGAACCCAGAAATAAATCCGTACATCTATAGTGAACTTATCTTCAACAAAGTTTCCGAGAACATACAGTAGGGAAAGGATAGTCTCTTCAATAAATGGTGCGGGGAAAACTGGAAATCCATAATTACAGGAATGAAACTAAACCCCTATTTCTTACCATATACAAAACTCAAATAAAAATGTATCTATTTTTGCCCCTACAATATTGTTAAGATGATTTGAAGTAAACATTCATGGAATAAAACAGCAAAATAATTCTTGATTTTTATACCTTGGTTTCTCTTGGTCTATAGGAAAAAAATAATTGGTTACTTTGTTTGAAAGTGATAATTACCATAAAGGGTTAATTATTCTAGGTAAATAATAATAGAAAAATACAAATATGTATACAAGATAGTCAACATCAGTTCCTGGATTCTTTTTTATAAAAGTTGTTGCTTATATTCAGAAGTTAAATCTAATATGATAGTTTGATTTAACATTGATAAATTAATTATATTTTGAAGCTATAATAAAAATCTTTAAAAATTTACCTATTTGTACATTTATGTATCTGTGCTGCCTAAAAACATACATATAAAATATATCAATAAACTCTGTACTACAAATCATTGCATGAATCATATACCAAAATTCCAAAATTGGGGCAGAGTTGAAATTATAAGCTAAGAGGAAGTTTCAAGGGGAAAGCAGGCTATTTATGAGTCAAAAGAGCACAGAAATCTAGGAAAATAAGAACTGAAAATAATTTCTTCCAATATGACAGGCACTGGTGATGCTTGACAATGCACATTCATTAGAGTGACAGGTGTTGGAATTCCACTGAATTTTGGAGTATGTAGGCTATAAGAACATGCAGATAAGATATAAATTAATCTTTCTAAAAGATATTTTGATATTAGGAATATAGAAAGAGCACAGTAGCTAGAAGGAGATGTCAAATTTATAGTGTAAACGACATTAATTATTACTCTTTCAGATTTATACAGAAATGTAGTTATGAGCTCTAAAGATTTGAGCTCTGCTTATATGGAGTATACTTGATATTGCAAGTTCATCATTATTTAAAAATTTAGCATTATAATCATCTATATATCAATATGCAGTTACAATGCACCATTATACTTGCCACAAAATGTCTTAAGATGTTGGAGGGAATTGCGGTACTTTGTCAATGTGTTCTTACTATAGTTCTGGAGATGACATTTTGTATATGCAGGTAACAATTAATGCTTCATTCAATACTGTCAAAATTTTTTGGTGGACCCAACTCCTGGTGGTACCTAATCTTCCCTTTTTTCCCCCAGTTAAGTTAAGGTATAATTGACAAATAAATTTGTATATATTTAAGGTATGCAACGTATTGATTTGATATATGCATTGTGAAATGGTTACCATAATCAAGTTAGTTAACACATCCAGCCCCTCACATAGTTACCATTTTTTTTTTGTGGCAAGAATACTTAATATCTACTCTCTTAGCAAATTTCAAGGTATATAATACAATATTATTAAATATAGTCACCATGCTGTACATTAAAAAGTACAGGCAACAAAAGCAAAAAGAAATAAGCAAGACTACATCAAACTAACAAGTTTCAGCACAGTCAAGAAACAATCAACAAAATAAAAAGGCAACCTATGGAATGGGAGAAAATATTTGTAAACCAGGCATCTGATAAGGAGTTAAAATCCAAAATATATAAGTAGATCATATGACTTAACAGCAAAAAAGCCTTCAAATAATTTGATTTAAAAATGTGCAAAGGACCTGAATATACATTTTTCCAAAGAAGGCAAACAAACGGCCAACGGATATATACCTGTTGCTCAACATGTGCTCAACATCACTAATCATCAGGGAAATGCACATCAAAACCACAATGAGATAGCACCTCACAATTGTTAGGATGGCTATTATAAAAAACAAAACAAAGAATAGCTAAAGATAACAAGTGTAGGCAAGGATGTGGAGAAAAGAAAATCCTTGTCCGCTGTTGGAAGGAATGTAAATTTGTGCAGCCATTATGAAAAAATAATATGGAGTTTACTTAAACATTAAAAATAGAGCTACTATATTTTCCAGGAATCCCACTTCTGGGTATATATCTGAAGGAAGCAAAATCGGTATCCGTATTGCCATGTTCATTGTAGCATTATTCATCACAGCCAAGACATGGACATAACCTGAATGTTCGTGGATGAATGGTTATAGAAAATATGGTATATGTACATAAAAAGAAAGAAATCCTTTCATTTGTGACAACATGGATGAATGTTGAGGACATTATGTCAAGCGGAATAAACTAGACAAAGACAAATAGTGTGTGATACTTATATGTGGAATCTAAAAATGTCAAACTCATCGAAACAGAGAGTAGAATGGTGGTTTTCAGAGGCTGAGGCATGAAGGATATGGGGGGATGTTGGTCAAGGGATACCTACTCTTCAACAAAAGGTATTAATAAACAACCACAAGTCAGTATCCTCCCAGAAAATTTTCTTATGCTGCTAAGTACAATGCAAAGCAAGGTTTAACTCAGCAATAGCAGGTTTTTTATTTTTATTTTTATTTTTTTGAGACAGAGTCTGGCTTAGTTGCCCGGGCTAGAGTGCCGTGGCATCAGCCTAGCTCACAGCAACCTCCAACTCCTGGGCTCAAGTGATGCTCCTGCCTCAGCCTCCCGAGTAGCTGGGACTACAGGCATGCACCACCATGCCCAGATAATTTTATATATATATATATATATATATATATATATATATATATATATATATATATATTTTTAGTTGTCCAGATCATTTCTTTCTATTTTTTAGTAGAGATGGGGTCTCGCTCTTGTTCAGGCTGGTCGCGAACTCCTGACCTTGAGCGATCCACCCACCTCAGCATCCCAGATTGCTAGGATTACAGGTGTGAGCCACTGCGCCCGGCCTATAGCAGGTTTTTATGGAAGAAAATTTTGACAGAAATACACAAGCCACAGAAACTCCATCAGCATTTAATGGAAGTAGTAGGGTATAATTTGGAAAGAGTGCAGACTTTAAAGTTAGCTAGAATTTGACTTTAATCTTAACATAGATAATTAATAGTTTGGTGACCTTGGACTAGTTCCTTAATCTCATGGAGTTTCATTTACTTTGCAGGGTTGTGTAAGGATTGCAGATAGTGTATAAGAAATTACTTATCACAATGCCTAGCTCACATTAGATATACCATAAGTGGTAGATGCTGCATGTTGTTTTCTTGGTGGTATAAACACTGTTACCATTCAACCTTAGCTAAGTATAGAATGTTAGAGTAAAAAGTGTGTGCCAGAAACTTTATCATCACATCTTTTCAATACCTGGAATGTCTGATTTATTCATTTATTCAACATATATTTATTGAGTGTCTATTATGCCCCAGGTACTGTTCTGGGCACTGTGGAAAGAATAGTAAACAAAAGAGTTACACATCTATAACTCTACTGAAGATTGCTATTTACCGGATGGTGATATGTATTAAATAAAAAATAAAATGGGCTTTGTAGGCCATTGTGATGACTTATTTTTAAACCTGAGATGAGAAGCCATTGGAAGGTTCTGTTATATAGTAAAAAGCTTAGTCTCGCTGCTATGGTTACGCAAACCGAAGGGGGAAAAGGGTAGAAGTAGGGAAGCCAATAAGGTTGCTATTATAATGATTCAGGCAGGAAATAAGGTGGCCGAGGTCTGAGCGCTGGCAAGAAGTGGTCACATCCTAGATTAATTTCCAAACTAAAGCAAAGAAAATTTCCTGAAAATTTGGACATGAAGTGTGAGAAAAAGAGGAACCAAAAATGGCTTTAGTTTATGGCCTGAGAAATTGAAAGGGAGAAATTGTCATTAATAGAGATGAGAAAGACTAAAAAGCAGTGTAAATTTAATTTCTGACATACTAAATTTTTGGTGCCTATTAGACATACAAGTGGAGATAGGTCAAAGCCATCCCCAAAATAGGAATTAATTGAGAATAGATGCACAAAGTAAGCCCAAAAGCACTCTACCATTGATAGTTTGGAGAGATAATGTGGGGGCAAATGCTTGATTTGGGTCTGTTCAAGACATAAAATGTCTTCTTTCTGGTACTATGTGCAGTAGCGACTTCAGAAATTGGAAATGGTGCATCACAAATCTTTTCTTCAAAATAATGTTAATGGTAGGGAAGGAAGTAGGTCAATATCTGGAAGGGGAAGGGTGGTCAAGAGAGTGTTTCATTGTTAAGATGAGACAGATAGATCTTTTATGTTTATGATAATAAAATAAGAAAATAATGATGATGCAGGAAAGAGAAGGAATAATCACTGAAGTAATATCCATGAGTAGGTGAGAGGAGATAGAATCTAATGCACAGGCAGAGGTGTTTGCCATTGCCAGAAGCACAGAGAGTGAATTCTTAGTAACAGAAGAAAAAGCAGCACATATAGGCAAAGATTCAGGCACATGGGGGCTATGATGGTAGGAACTCATAGAATTTATTTTTTGATTGTTTCTATTTTTTCAGTGAAGTAGGAAGCTAGGTCATCAGTTGAGAGTGAGGCTGATGCAGGAGCTGTTGGAGGTTTAAGGTGAGATGAAAGTATGAAATAGTCATTTAGGAATATAGGAGAGTGTATAGACTAGGGACCTATACTATTATTGCTTTGGCAGCAATAAGTAACCTATTGAGGTCCATGGCCTGAATTGTGAATGGTTAGCATGATTTGGTTGTTTTTCTCCAACAATGTTCAGGTGTACATGCACAAGTGTAAAGTTGGCATAGAGTTTAATTTAACCAGGGTGGAGGCTTTTGTTCAAGCAAGTATAAGGGTAAAAGAGAGGTAAGAGAGTTGGGGGCATATGCGAGGGATTGAGCTATGGACTTTAAACTTGGTGAGGAGGCAAGTGAAGATGTCAAGGGAGTGAAGGAGATGTTAAGGTTGTAGGATTAATGGACTGTAGATTCTTGTGTGGTCAAGTATTGTTTAATTCAGAGATATTGGAGGCAGTGAATTAGAAAAATAAGAGGTGGTAATGAGAGTGGAAGCTTGAAATAGTAATTACTAAGGGTATGTAGGTAATAATATAGCTTAAGTGATATGACCATGAGAGTGAATGGATGAGACTGGGTAGAAAAAAATTATGTGGGGAATGGAGGGCAAGGAACTGAAAGCACAATGTGTTGGAAGGATTATCATTTGAAAACTGAAATCATGAATAATTATGGCAGGAATAGTATTAGAGTTACTGAAAGGCCCCTGAAAGCTAAAGTCCACAAAGTCAATGGGCCCTGGAGGAGAGGAAAGTATTGTCCTTGTTCTCCATTTCCCTTCCAGACTATTATCCTTCCCTTTTTCCTAAATTCCCCCCAAGCTTTGAACCCTATGCCAACAAATTGCCACCTTTAATCCCTCATTGTCAGTCATCTACAGATTCCAGGCTCAGTGGCACGAGGGAAACAAAACAAACACCATGTGAGAGGCCTTCCAGGAAAGCAGTATCCAGATTTCAGTTAAACACTAAAGCAAGAAGGTAAAGCAAACATTGAGAGAAAAGATTTAGGATATCAAGGATTTTGCTGATGTGTTCCAGAAAGCAGTGGAAAGATTTTAGGGCTTGGGAAGAAGTGAGAGATAAGGAAAAATAAAAGTATATTGAGAAGAGGAGGGAAGGGACTTCTGAGAGTGCTGAGCATCTTATAATAATTGATATAATCTGAAATAATCAGCCATATGTAAAGAGATGATACACACTTTACTGATAACTTTCTCCAGCATCATCCTCCCTAAACTCCATAGGTGGAACATTATAGAACAAGATAATGGGAATGAAAATATCATGTAAACTCTAAAGCACATCACAAAATTAAGGTCTTACCATTATTACCGAGATTATCATCATCATGTCTTGCTGTATATGGAGTCCTAGAAAGCAGGATCTTCACTAATCACTAGAAAATTTCAGTTGCCAAAGAAATTTTGAATTGAAAACTTTTAATGTTGAAAGTCTTTGAATAAACCATTACTTAGGGGAGTGCATTAGATCATGAATGATCAGAAATGGAAAAGATTTTGGAATCTCGCTTTTTGCAAAAATTGCCCTGTGCGAAAGAACACCATAGAGCTGCTATAGGCTCTGGATGTGGTAGTGTTGCTTGAGTGTCCTATCAATAGAGCTTGTATAGTCTTCAGGGTTTAATTTACTTTACCTTTCAAAAATAGCTCCATAGGCATAATCTACTGGTCACTAGGTAACCGGTTCTAGAATACTTTTATTGGATGCTCCAGCTCTCCTCTTATTTACTTTTTTCTAATATGATTTACTGTCCTACAACAGCTTGTCAGAATGCTGGTAGTTACTCAAAAGCCAGTTAAATGTCACCTTCTCTGCAAATAATAATAGCACCTTTTCACTTTTCATATAGGCTATCTCTTCTTCACAGATGGGGGAGTTAATGATCCTGGGATTAAAGTGACTTAGAGAATAATTTACACATACTAAACATTTCATATTTTGATGTATGTAGTTAATGATTTTTTTCTCCCAAAGGAAGCATTGTATCATAACCTTTAAAAACATTGGTTTGAAATCAGAAACTTGGGTTCATATCCCAGATCTTCCACTTACTAGCACTGTGGTTTAGAAAAATTTAGTGTCTTACTCTCTCTAAGTTTCAGTGTCTTCAGCTGTAAAATGAGGGTGATAATAATACCCATTTCATAAGATTATGAACATTAAATGTGCCCCATAAATGTTAGCTGTGGTTAACATAACAGAAAGTGGATTTAGAGCAACAGGTGGGTTTGTACTTCGGCTGGATTTAAAAGAAATGACACTAGTGTTGCCAGCAAAATTTAGGATGCCCATTTAAATTTGAATTTCAGATACACAACAAATATAAATATTTTAGTATAAGTCCGTCCCATGCAATATTTGGGACACACTTATATTAAAATTTATTCGTTGTGCATCTGAAATTCAAATTTAACCAGATAGTCTATATTTTTATTTGCTAAATATGGCCACCCTACACAGGTTTCTTTTGTGAGCACTCACTTTCTTGGAGATTACCTTAAGGAGTGTGTCAGAAAACTCATGTACTTGGGCTATAGCTTGTTCCCTTTGTGTGAACCAATGCTTCAGAGAGTTTACGGGATTGACATTTGGAATTGATAAAGCAGAAATATTCTGATGTTGTCATCTTTAGAAAGAAGAATATCACTTATTTTTCAGTGATTACTCTGTGCCAGATTTGGTGTAATGTGCTTTAATTTCATTTATATATTTAGTACCACCACCCCCAACAGTCTTATATAATCAGCGCTATTGATACCGCCACTTTAAGGATGATGAAACTAAGGTTCGGAAAGGTTAAGTGACCTTCCTTGTGAGAAGAGTTAGTAAATAAGGGAACTTGCACTTGAACTGCAGTAGAATAAATTGCAGTCCCATGCTCTTATGCTCTATGCTACACTGCATGTATATGCTAAATATGCAGCGTGGTCTGCAATCATGGCAGATCATTCTGTAAGAATATGCTGTGGACAGTGGTGGATTCCCTCAGATAACAAGTTGAGGCATACAGCTGCTGTGTCTGCCTCAGAGTCAAGGCCTGGTTAAAGCTCCTTCACATGAACATAGCACAGCCTGCTAGCTCTCTTCTCTCTTTTAAGTCAAAGCCCAGCTCATTTATCTGAGATTTTTACTAGGTTATTGGATGCCATTCATGAAACTAAAATCTGTGAAGCAGAAACTGTAGCCTTTTGTTATTGCTCAACTTTATTAAGTATGTTAGTCTTACATGAAACAGAGGCAGCAACATAAGATACTATTACAGCATGTGTTTTGGCTCCTTTGATAATTAGGCATATAAAATATAGGTTTTATTCTAGATAGTCTATTTTGTTTCCTTAAAGCCAGAATAAAAATTTACCAGCATAGCAATCCCAGTAAGAGACCTG
This sequence comes from Indri indri, assembly GCA_004363605.1. Taxonomy (NCBI): domain Eukaryota; kingdom Metazoa; phylum Chordata; class Mammalia; order Primates; family Indriidae; genus Indri; species Indri indri. The sequence goes on from RJWJ010002414.1 coordinate 47,559, forward strand.
ACAAGGCTCAGATTTTTCAGGGAGGCTGCAAAGGAGGCATTTTTAACACAGCTTTCATGGCAGAGGCCATATTCAATTGCTCTTTAGAACTGCGTGAGAGTGGGTTAATACCAACCTTGCTACTAGCCATCTTTTTTTACAGCATTTTATCCTCTTTGCTACGAGGTGTTTTATCAAGTAGCAATGAAACAAGCAAGGGAAGCACAGGCCTACAGTAGTCCCTTATTAGAACTAAAGAAAGCTACTCAACCGAAGCCCTATCCTACATGCTGACTTCTGAAATTAAAAGATGACAAAACACAAGCCAAACACTCAGCCATAGTACTTTCTGTTAGATAAATCCTACCCTCCTTCCAAATTCCTCCCCCTACTCCGACCTGCATACCAGTGATCTAACTCTGATCCCCTTTCTTCATTCATGTTCCATGCCTCATAAATCCTTGCCTGGATGAATTATACAGTCTTCTTCCCACTCACTGTGAGAAGCAAGCACTTTTAATTTGTTTTAAGAGAATGTGTCATTCTCAGATTATTTGCCTGAGCAAAGACAGCATGATTAGCTTGCCTTGCACACTATACAATCTGAGCACAGTTCCTCACAAGGATTTTTAATAAGGGTTGTTCTGGCTTAGCTCCAAAATCCGAAGTGCCTGCAATTGCATGCTCCCAGGCGCTTCACTTGCTCTGAAATGTAGGCAGTAGTTGTAGAATTGGGCTCTGGGAGAGAGAGATGCCAGACTGCAGCTCGTGTGCAGGGACACTAGGACCCAAGCATAGAGTAATGAACTTGAGTCTAGACAGAGACCCAGTCAAGCTGCCCTCAGAACTGAATCATCTGGGGGCCTGGGAAATTTTCAGATATATCCCATGAATCCCCTAAAATGTTATGCATCAGCCATGCAGCTTTTACATTTGTAAATTTTTCATTGACTCAGCAGGAGGTACTATACAAATCAGAGAGTTTTGTTTCCCACAATAAAATAGATCTTTGGAATTTAAATTCTCCCTGGTGTACTCATAAGGAACAAATTAAATGTAGGCATTCAGAACTGGGAGGTTTTGAAACTTAGCTATTTAGACCATAAATCTTGTATACTTTCAGAAGATGTATGATTTCTTCTTCCTAATGATGCCCTCTTCTTATATTCTTTAATATTTACCCTGTGGAAAAATCCTAGTCAAAGACTAAACCATTTGTGATGCCCTCTTTAATATTACCTGTGTAAACTCTCAACTGGCCTACAAAATACAATGAGTATTTCAGCGTTTTTTTTTTCCTTCCCAAAGGGCTACAGATTACTAAATAGCTCTATACATTCAAGGATTTAGAGTTTCCTGTGAGTTCTTGGTGCTCACAAAAAGACATTGAGCACAAGTATCCCCCTGAATTGTTAATTCATCTTGGTTTTCTTTGGGTTGGTTTTGATGATATTCATTAATTTACATGATACTCTAGAAAACAGATCACAATTTATTCTTTTTTTCAAATACTATAGCCTTATTTATAATAAAGCGATATGGATATTAGATGTTCTCTGTGTATGCCATTGGTTAATAACATCTTAATATGAAAACACATCTTGCCTAGAGTTTTGTTACACATGAGAAATCACCATAGCTTTAACTCCTAGTATAGCTATGTGTGAACTTTCCAAGAACAACTCAGACACCTCTTCCTGCCACTTTATGCATAAATTATCCTATCAAAGAGCTGGTATTTATTCTGGGCTCTTTGAAATTCTAATCACTTTTATACACCTCCCCAGGCCAGTTTTCTTTTGAAATTTGGATTACTTACAATTGGCTATTCATAAGTATTGGAATATACAATGTGGAGTGCCACCCATTTAGGAGTCTTTAAAGATTCATTGTTCCATTTTCATTAATGGAAATTTAAATGTGTAATAACGATTTTAAAATGACTCTGCAATTTCTTTTATTTTAATATTAACATCCTTTATAATATCTTCTGTGTATGTTGAATAGCTTTTTAATTAAACAGATGCAGTACCCAGAAATCATAGACTGGAAACCACCTAGAAATGTCATCAAGTTAATTTCTCTTGATTTACCCCACTAGGGGTGGGAATGTGCAGGAACACGCACACACACATAAGCACATGCACACACACACACACACACATATACATACATACTATCTCTTTTCCTAAAAGTATCTACAGAAGAAGGCTTTATAGTCTTCTATAAATATCAATTCTTAGATACTGAAGTTCTGTTTTACTCAGTACTATTTCAGTAGATTCTTTCTCATATCTGTTTTGATCTGCTCTTCCAACAATTTTGGATCTTGCACTGCATCTGAGGTAAAATATACCGAAACACAATTAAATTTTGTGACTTGCTGGAGGACCATATTTGAAATCACTTTGGCTCATCCTGGATGCTGTCAGGAAACAACAGCAGAAATTTTACTTATAGAAGGTTCTGCGTCACTTCCTACTTTATGAGTTTTTTATGAAATATTAGTTCCCGAGTACTACCATTCATACCTAGGTTGGTTCTCATCATTCTATGTATAGATTACACCAGCAACTTACTAATGTATTTGTCTACTTTGAGACTACTACCATTATCACCCATTACTCCATCCACCTGATTTACACTTCCAAGTAGCCATACTATAATGACTCTTTGATCTGATCATTCTTCTTTTCAAAAGAATTCAATGTCTCCTCCTTGGTTATAGGTAAAAAGCAATCCCCTTTCGATTGCCTTCAGAATTATTTACAGTCTGGCCTCAACCTACCTTCCCAGTATTCTCTCCCTCTACTCACTAACAGAATTCCTCTTAGTGGGTCCTTAAGGACATGATGTTTGTATCTGCCTCTTTACTTTTCTCCATGCGATTTATCCAACCAGAAACACCTACTTTCCCTATTTTTATCAGCCCTTCCCATTGTAAAGGGTCAACTCCATGTTTTGTTCTCTGCCTCAAGCCTCGCTCATCTTTTCCAACCCATGGTTACCTTTCCTTCTCTTACCCTCTCCTTCCTCTGAACTGAGAATTTATTGTCACTCTGTTCTTGAATATGAATTTTGAAATTAATGTTTATTGTTACCACCTGCATATGTGGGTCTCGTCCTCATTATAGGAATATTAGGTCCCCATAGCAAGAATTGTGCTTGATACTTCCTAATATTCCTGAAAGTATCTGACACATGATTTTGATTAGGATAATTTTAACTTTCTATTTATATGCAAATAAAGATAAGCAATTAAGATTATAGTAGGCCCTCAATATATATGTGATGTTTTCTCACACACACATATATATGTATGCATGTGTGTGTATATATATGTATATATGCTTTATATTAGCTGTGAAAACAAAAAATATTTCACATGATTTCTATTGAAATAACACGGATGGTCTGGGACATGAGGTACTTTCATTATTAAGTCTTTTCTATTATGATTTCATCTATTGAATCTGAAAACACAACAAATGCTACTTTCTATTTTTTCTGGCCTCTAAATGGTCATCCCCCATGCTACAAGCATACTCTATGAGCTTATAAAAATCTAGTCACGGGATTGCCTCTCTTTTCCATAATGAGTTTAGAACACATCCTATTGCATTCATTTTGATGCACGACTGACTGTTGATTTGTATTCTTCCTGGAATTCTCACATTCATTTGACTCTATACCTTGACTCATGAGTTGTGATTTAGATACTGGTAGATTGATTACTTCCGTTGTTGAAAATTCTTAGGATTAGCTAGGCACTCTGTTATTTTCCCTCTGTCATCATATACTACAGTTGAAGCAAGAGACATGCTTAGAACTTTAGAGAGAAACTCCAAAGGAGCTATCTAATATATATTAAGCCTACCTATTATGGGAGAGCAATCAGACAATAATAGTTCATTGCTTATGCCTTTCTTAGACACACTCGGTACTAAAACAGAGTACTTGTATATTGACATCATTCTACATAGCCAGAGTTAGTATGACTTATTTGTATTATGTCTGAGATATTGTTCACACAACACTGGCTCCTGCAATAATAAAATAAATTTATATTTTTCTGAAAGGTTTGTGTTATATTATGTTAATGAAAGAAAAACCTATTCTGTGAATTATTCATTAAGCTTAACACAACTTAGAAGCTGTTTCTGCATTTTTAAAATGGATTTCTTTCCTTGTGAAAATCAAAAGCTGCTTATTTTTACATTTGAAGTAATGAAATGAAATGTGTTTTTTTATTTCATTTTGCTTCAGCTAGTGTTTCTAAACTCAAAAGTTTACTCTTCATTAATGATTCTACATTGGAATATTTTAGGAGATCACAATATTATCTTTTTCAAGTTATCAAGGCATTAAAGTAAATCTAAGATATTATAGCAAAGCATCATATTTTTATTAAAATTTTCACTCTTGTTTCATATTTCGAGTTCAGTATAATCACAGAAAAGCAACTAACATTTTAAGGACTTCAACTCTTAATTCTGAAAAATAGTTGAAGGATAAGCTTTCCATAGTCACTCAAAATGTAAGAACTAGAGTTTTGACTAGACAAGATTCAATACCAAGGATGCTAAGACAACAACTATCAGGGTATATTTTAGGAAACATCTTGTTTTTATTTTCAAGAATTAAAATAAAGTGTCTAGAAATTATTGGCTTCAGTAGAACATTCCTTAAAATCTTAAACTTGGAATTGGATGTAACCTAGTGCATTAGGATGCACTTGCTATAAATAATAGAACATGCCACTAAAAATGGCTTAAAAATAAGGACATTTACTGTATCATGTAATAAGTCTGGAGGCAGGTTTGGTTTATTCTGAGGCTAAATGACAACTTCAAAGGCCCAAGCTCCTGCTATCTCCCTGCTCTGCCATCCTTGGCTCATTGACTTTCAACTTCAGACTTGCACCTTCAATGGTTGTAAAAAAAAAAAAAAACTGGCTGTCAAGCATTACATCCTCACTGATCATGTTCACAGACAGGAACACTGATAATGTTCATAGATTTTGCTTCATAAATCTCTTCTATCATGGATGAAAATCTTCCCCAGAAACCTTCCAGCAAACTGATATTCGGAGATAATTATCTAGGATTAAATCATATCCATACCCTGCTGCCAGGGTGACTGGGAATGTATCTGGCACTAACATACAAGTCGCGGGGAATTCTACTTCCATAAGGATGGAGTGGAAATACTTTCCCCTATTCTACCTATTAAATACAACTAAAAACTCTGGGCATTATATATGAAAAAAAAATCCCAAAAAACAAAAGTAGACTCTGAGAGGTTAAGAGAAGGTAGACTGGCTAGGGACCTTGGAGCACAAGAAACAACATAGTGGTTAAGTTTTCTGGGTTTTCTTTTTGCTTCACACATCTCAGGATTAGAGCTAAAGAAGTCAGAAATAGGAAACACCAATGATTACAGACGAATAGCCCCCACAAAAGCCTGTTGTCTCTAGTCAAATGACCAAGAAAAGGGCAGCCAATCAACACAAAAAACTTTTAGAAAATAACCACTCCACTCCATCTGAATACCACAGAAAGAACTGTAGATCCACCCTCACCAAGACTAGAAAAAGCTGAGTTATGAATCTAGACTTCTACCCTCTCCAGGCTGTAATGAGGCACCTCAACCCTCACAAAACCTCTGCTAGAATTTTGTCAGAGAAACTGAGTGAGGCATTGGATTTTCATCTCCTCCAGCTCATAATAAGATATCTTCTCACTCTACAGTGTCAATAAAGGCCATGTGGAAAGCCAGGACTTTCACCCTCACCCAGAAGTAATGAGGTACCCTTCTGCCTCCCTGATGGAATGGTGTCAGAGAAGGCCCTTTAGAAAATCAGAACTTTTACCACTTCACGGCAGTGACAAGGCTACACTGTGACAGAGTCAGTGGAGACCACAGGGGAAACAGTAAAGAGGGACTCCTCCTCCTCTTATCCAGGGATATATTTATGGAAGCCTAATGAAGAGACATGTATTTAGCCCTGCAGGACAGGAATGAGGACCCCTTCCCCCTCAATGGAAGCCAAGTGAGGAGCCTGGACTTCTACCTCTACCTGGTAGTAACAAAGTAATACCCCCTTGTTTCCCTTCCGGAGGGGAGTCAGACGAAGTACTTATCATACCAAGGACCAGAAAGATCTCCATCTGAATTAAAAAAAAATAACACTGAGATGACAGAGATATTTAGATTTATCTGACAAAGATTTTAAAGCAGTCATCATAAAAATGCTTCAATCGGCATTATGAACGTACTTCAAACAAATGAAAAAATAGAAAGTCTCATCAAATAAATAGAAGATATAAAGAAGAGCCAAATGGGAATTTTAGAACCGAAAAATACAGTAAGTGAAATTACAAAAAAAGCACTCAAAAATTATTTTAGGTGTTCCTCTTATAAGATGTCTGACCCTAAAACTGACCTTTGCCACCACCTCACAAAAGATGGTTCAACTTATTTTTCAGGAACAGTGACAACCAAGAGTCCCCAGAAGACTTTTCTTAGACACTGCATTATCACGTTCAGGAGGCATATGGTCATCACTGAGTTATTCAATGATGAACAATATCTGTTTGCCTTGAAAAGGAGAGGTGTCTGACAATGTTGAACTTTACCTGATCCTGTGTCATTGAAAACCGGTGATAGTTAAGAAATCCCCCTTGCCCTTTTGTGTCCAGAAAATGGATTACTGCAAAGAACTACCTTGCCTATGTGACTTAGAAGAGATTCAGGGATGCTCTCTTGATTACCTACGACAAGGTCAGATACAGACTCACCAAATTACCATTGTTTGCCTCATAAATGATTAGCAGTACTTTAGTAAGGCTTCTCTCCTTCCCCCAAGACCCTGAAATTTGGCCCATTTTTGAGCATTGTAAGGAGGCACACCCTTCCTTAACAGTGTCTTCAGATTGAGAATCAGCTGACCTCAAGGAAAAACATCAACTGTGCAAATATACCACTCCTGTTCATTGCAATATCTCACACCTGATTCTTTCTAGCCTTATTTACTCTTCCTAGTAAAAGAAGGCCTTTTTCTGCCTGACATTTGAGACTCTTTTAGATGTCATGGTCAGAACATACTTCCTGTCGTAATAGTATCCTTCACCATTGCAATAGTCTTCTTATCATAATAATCCTTTTGTATAAGGAGTCTTCTGGATGTGTTTTTATTTGACACAGTCTTTCTAGAAGCAGAGGTCTGTTTTTAAATCTTATTTTAAAATTATTTTAGGCTTAGGTAATAGTTACAAAAATAGTACAGAGAGGTCCTGTATAACCTTCACCCTATTTTTCTTCGCATTTTAACAAATTACATAAGCATGGTCAATTCTCCAAACCAGGAAATTAACACTGGTGTGATATTATTAACTAAACTATAGTTATTTGATTTTTACCAGCCTTCTTGACATATTCTTTTTCTGATCCAGGATACAATCCACTATCTCACAATATATTTAATTGTAGTATCTCCTCAGTCCTCTCTACTCTATGACAGGATATTAGATTTTCCTTATCTTTTATGATCTGAATGCTTTTGAATTGTAATAGTCAGCATTTTTGTAAAATGTTTTCCAATTTGGGTTTGTATGATGTTTCTGCTTCTCAGGTTGATGTAATGCTTTTTCATTTTTTTTAGCCAAGAATATCACCAACATAATGTCATATCCTTCTCAATGCATCTTATCTGGAATACCTGGTGTCAATGTCTTATTACTAATAATGTTAACCTTGGTTACTTGGTTAAGTTTTACTTTTCAAATTTTGTTCACTTTAAAGTCATAGTTTTTCTCCTGTAGTTGGTGGAGATGTTGGGAGAGATTCTTTGAGAATATGTTAACATTTAGTTTGTCCTGAGACATCATCACAGAGCAACATTTTGGCTTAAAAGAGCCAATGTGATAATCAAAAAGAAAGAAAAAAAGTTGGAGGGTTTACACTATCAAATATCAAAATTTACTATTAATACAAATATAATAAACACTATAATTAAAAATGTAATTATGACTCAATGTTAGACAAAATGACCAATGGAAGAGATCAAAGAATACGGAAATAGTTCCACATACATAGAGTTACCTGTTATATGATACACAAATATCCCTCATTAATTCCATCAGTCTTCCAATAAGATTTTATTGGTGGTGGTGGTGGGAGAGGGGATGGGTTGGCAGTTCTTACTGAACGATGAAAACACCATTCAGTAGAATTCTGAAATGTCCTATTATTTCAACCTTTGATGTTCCAAGTAGATACTCTGGGGTGTATGCTCTTTTCTTATGGTTAACTGACCCTAAGCAAGGCAAGGATGTAACCTAAGTAGATATTCTAATTATGGTACAAAATGAACCAAGAAGAAAAGCAATCATTTAGATATAATAACATTTAAAGCCATTTTCTTTAAGAAAATAATCTACTATGAGAGAACAAAATGTGAAATTTTCTTCACTCTTTGAGTTCCCTGCTAATTATATTTTAATATCAATGATCGCTAATATTATAATTCATTCTTTACCTCAGGCACAGTGACATGACTGAATTTCGTATCTTGGAAAGGCAGCTCTGGATTTCTTGCACAGGATGTTCGACAGTGAGTCAATGCCAGAGGCAAGGTGACTAGCTGAATGATTCTTAGAAAATCCTTCTATGATTGAGTTAAAACCTACCTGACTGTAACTTACAATAATATGGTTCTTAATTTAGGAATGTATATGGCATACAATTTTACTACGCTTTGCTGCATTTGGTACCTGCTATAACTTCAGTTTAATTCCCTCCTGACACTGCACCCAACCAAAATTGCTTTCATGTGCTAAACACAGATTTCTTCATAAATTTGTAAAGGCTGACTATCTAATATTTCCAGCTTATTAGAGCTTCATTTTTCCCCTTTTAAAGTAAGTATGCAGGAGGTCTTTTGAAGTAGGAATAGCTCTAAAAAGGAAGACACTGTAGTGCAAGGAGATGAGGATCCAGATCCCTTCTCTCCCTTTATAAGTTCTTTACATACTTCCTTGTTTCTTCTTCACTATTATCATTGGTCATTCTTTTACATTTTAAAAAGTATTATAAACGTAATATGACCTCTTTTAAAATTCAATAAGTATAGAACTGTATGAAGGGTGGTATGCAATTCAAATATTAAAGAATTATACAAAATAAAAACTTTTAGAACTCTCTTCCCACCTGAACTCTGCCAATTCCACTTCCTATAGTTAATCAATTTTAATAGTTTTTTGATAATATAAATGCATTATACTGTAAATATCTATCTATCAAAAACTTTCCCTTTTTCTTAATATTTCCAATATTCCTTTGTATGGCTGTACCACAAGTTATTTAACCAGGTTCCTAATGATGAGCCCTCAGAATGTTCCCAGTTTTTATTATAACAGCCAATATTGCTAAAACATAATAAACACATATTATTATAACTAGAGTGCAAATACCTAGAAATTACATAGCTGATTCAAAAAGTGTATGCATTTTCCCACATTTTTCCAGCTTTATTGAGGAATCATTGATTATTTAAGGGTATATATATTTAAGATGTATAATGATAATTTTATATACATATATTAATATATTATGAAAGATTCAGCACACTCAAGCTAATTACATATTTATGAACTCAAATAGTTATCATTTTTTTGTGGTGAGAACAAGATCTTTCCTTGTAGCAAATTTCAAGTATAAAATATAATATTTTAGCTATAGTTACATTGTTGTACATTTGATCTCTATAAATTATCAATGTTGCATAACTGAAACTGTATACCTCTTGAGTTATATTTCCCCATTTTACCTCCCACAAGCCCCTAGTAACTACAATTCTACTATTTCTATAATTTTGACTATTCCAGATTCCAAATAAATGAGACCATGTAATATATGTCTTTACGTGGCTTATTTCACTTAGGATAATGCTTCCCAGGTTCATTCATTGTCATTTGTCACAAATAATACCACTTTCTTCCTTTTTAAATTTGAACATACCATTGAATGTGTTCAGCTGGGAAGGACAGGGAAACCAGGCTTTCCAATACATATCTAGGACAATAACCACCACCCTGCAACGGGCTATCATGAGATGAAGATGCAAGCATATTATATTCCCCACAGCATCCTGCCCATGCTGCTTGCCTGGGAGGCTCCTGCCCTCGCTGGTTACAGGCCTAAGGCACCATTTTGAGAGTTTATTGCTCGTATGCACTCCACCCTTGAGCCGAGTTCTTGTTGATGTGGTTGCAGCTACCACTTGGCTACAGGACAGGGGAGACCAAACTTTCTTACGTACACTTTAGGACAATACCCACCATCCTGCTACAGGAAGCTGTGGTAATGTGGACTAGTCTTCCCAATACATTGAAGCTACCAGTAACACCAACATAGACGATGTGGGTCCCAGTGGGTGGCTCTGCTACTGCTACCATCCACATCGCATTAGCTACCCAGGGGCCTTAGAACCTGGCCCACTGCTCCCACTACTAACCTCTGAGCAAGCCACCTGAAGGCCCAAGAATCAGCCCTTCAGGACCAACTAACACTATTGCCAGTATAAGTTGCTTTGAAGCATAAAAACACCACACTCAGCCCACTGCTGCTACCACCAGTGCTGAAGACTGGCTCAGCTGACATTCAAGTCCCCAGCAGACCTTCACCACAGCCTGAAGTAATAATAATACCATAAGAAACCAAGGAAATCACAGATACCATTGACTCTGCTGTGTACTGCCAAAGAAATCACAAATATCACACTACCATGGGCACCCAAAATCAAAGGCAAAGTGTCCTAGTCAAGCAACAACATACGTACATCTTCAGAAAAAATTCTCCCCTAGAAAAGCAATTTGAAAAATTGGAACAAGTGACTGCTACATCAAATGCACAGATATCAATGGAAGGACATGGGCAACATGAAAAAGCAATGAAATATGACATCACCAAAGGACCACAAGAATTGTTCAGCAATGGAATCCAAAGGAATTCCTTGAAATGCCAAATAAAGAATTTAAAATACTGACTTTATATAAATTCAATGAGATGAAAAAGAAATCTGAAAACCAATACAAAAGTATCAGAAAATTGATTCAAGATATGAATAAGAAATTTACCAAGGACATAGATATCTTTAATAAAAAACAAACAAATTCTGAAGCCAAAAAATCATTTAAGGAAATATAAAATACATTCAAAAGCTTCAATAATAGACTAGATCAAACAGAATAAAGAATCTCCAAACTTGAAGGCAGGTCTTTTGAAATAATCCAGTGAGACAAAAATAAGGAAAAAAAAGTTAAAAAGAATGAACAAATCCATTGAGATGTCTGGGACTATATAAAGTGACCAGACTTATGAATTATTGGTATTTCTAAGCAGAGGAGAGATTGAAAAATTGAGAAAACCTATTCAAGGAAGTAATCTATGAAGAGTTCTCAACTCTAACATGAGAGTTAGACATCCATATACAGGAGGCCCAATGATCCTCAGGCAAATACATTGCAAAAAGAACTTCAGAATGGCATATTATAATTAGAATATCTAAATTAAAAGTGAAAGAAAGAATTTTAAAATTAGCAAGAGAAAAGTGTCTAGTCACCTATAAAGGAAACCCCATCAGACTAACAGAGATTTATCAGCAGAAACCTTATGGGCCAGAGGAGAATGGGATGGCATTTTCAAAATGCTGAAAAAAAAAGCCAGTCAATAATTTTATATCCTACCAGAATAAGCTTTATAAATGAAGTAGAAATAAAGTCTTTCCCCGACAAGCAAATACTGAGAAAATTCGTCACCACTAGACTGGCTCTACAGGAAATACTCAAAGGACTCTTAAAAATGGAAATGAAAGGTTGATATACACCATCACAAAACACATGAAAATATAAAACTCATAGGTTTTATTAAAAAATCACACAAACGAGGAAGAGAAAGGGATCAAATGGCAACACAACAGAATTTCATCAAATAACAAAGACAAAAAGAGAAAAAGGAAAAACAGAGAATCTATAAAACAACTAGAACACAATTAACAATATGATAGGAACAAAGACTAAGATATCAATATTAACCTTGAGTTTAAATGAATTAAATGCTTCACTTAAAAGATATAGATTGGCAGATTCAAAACAAAATGATTTAAATATATACTGCTTACAGAGCATCACCTGACCCATAAAGATACATGTAAACTAAAAGCAAAGGCATGAAAAAGATGTTCCATGCAAGCAAAATCCAAAAGCAAGCAGAAACAGCTGTACTTATATCAGACAAAACAGATTTTAAATCCAAACAGTTAAAAAAAAGGCAAAGGAGGTCATTATAGAATCATAAAGTGATCAATTCAGCAAGATGATATAACAATTCTTAATATATGTTCAATCAGTATTGGAGCACCCAGATTCTCAAAACAAATATTATTAGACCTAAAGAAAGAGAAAAACATTATAATAGTAGTGGGGAACTCTAACACCCCACTAGCAGCACTAGACAGATCATCTAGACAGAAAATCGACAAAGAAACACGGATTTAAATTGATAATTTGATTATAATATATCTCAGTGTATTCTTCTTTGGATTGTTATCCTTTAGAGACATTTGAGCTTCATGAATCTGATTACCAAATTCTTTCCCAAAATTTGGGAAGTTTTCAGCAATTATTTATTTAAATATGCTTCTTATGTCTATCTTCTCATTCTTGGATTTTCATAATGTATATATTGGTTCATTTGAGGGTTGTCTCATTAATTCCATAGGCTTTCCTCTCTCTTTTTAATTTGGTTTTCTTTTCTGGATGATTTCAAATGACCTGTCTTTGAGTTAGCAGAATCTCTCTTCTGTTTGAGTGAGTCTGCTGTTGAAGCTATCTATTGCATTTCTAATTTCATTCATTATATTCTTTAGCTCCAGAATTTATATTTGTGTCTTTTTAATTATTTCTCTTTTTTCAACTTCCAGTTTTGCTCATGACTGTTTTCCTCATTCTGTTGGGTTAAATATTTGTGTTCTCTTGTAGCTCACTGAACTTCCTCAGTACAATCATTTTGGATTTTTTTGTCAGACAATTTATGTATTTCTCTTTCCTGTGGTCAGTTACTGCAAAATTGTTGCATCCCTTTTGTGGTATCATGTTTCCTTGATTTTTTGTGTGTGTGCTTCTTATATGCTTGCATTAATGTCTGCACATTTGACTGGGGCAGTCACCTTTTCCAGAATTTTTACACTGGTTTAAGTGGGGAAAGACCTTCAACTATGGATGGATGTAAGGGCAATGGCTTAGTGAGGTGTGGAGATTCCAGTTCTGGAGAGATCACAATGACGTAGTGTCCTTGAACTCTTTCAGCTGAGGTCAACATCAGTGAAGATTGTGGGGGTCCTCTCTAGTCAAGGCCGCAGGTGTACATAGTGGCAGCAAGAACTATTGGAGTCTTTAGTAAAGAAGGGTACTGGGGTCCTCCTGTTATTTTTTTCCACCATGGAGGGAAGTCATGACCAAGGGGATCCCTCTTGGCTCTGGGCCTGACACATAGTTGTGCTCATAGTGGTGGTGGTGCTGGTGTCTAAAGCATGGGCATACCTGCTGTGCTAGTGGTACCAATGTGTGAGGTATGGTAACTCATTAAGCACCTGTAGAGCTGAAGTCTGGTGTGTGGATGTGCATGGAATTGCTGAAGCTCTGGAGTTGGGGGTGGCAGAGGAGCTGGTATCTGGTGTACAGGCACTCACAGGTAGCTATGGAGCCTGGGTCCAGAGCTCAAGTGAGTAGAACGACTGTGGCTCCAGGGTCTGGGACATAGGCATGCCAATTGTGGTTGAGTCTCTTCTATCTGGGGCATTTGTGCAGAAGTGTGTCCCAAGATACTGGAGTCCATGACAATAAAAACTATGGTATCCTCATTGATGAAATCCGCAGGGAGTCTACAGTGGCCGAGAGTGCTTTTAAGGTTCCCCATCATTAAGGCTTCCAAAGTCTTCCACAGCATGGCTGATACTAATAGCCTCACCTTTATTCTTTGGTGCTAGCTGTCTCCAGATGTCTCAACTATGCCAATCTCTCCACAGATCTGGGTGGAATTAATTAAAAGCAGGTCCTTTAGACAGTGCCAAAAAAGGGTGGGGAAGCTAGCTGTTCACCATGTATTAATCCATTCTTCCTTCTAGTTCTGTGTCATTATTCTCTTTCTCTTTCTCTCCCTTTCTCTCTTTTTTTTCCTCCACTGTATTGCTGCACGCTCTTACCTGGAATCCTGAGATCTCCACAAGGTATTTTTTGTTATTGTTGTTGTTGTTTCTCACGGGGAGAATGAAGGCTGGAATCTCTTACCCTGCCTTCTTGCTGACCTCACTCAAACTTCCCCATGTGCATTTTTTAAATTAATGTTTTCCTTCATAGATTTTGGTCATGTGCATTTAAAAGTTTGATAGATTTTGTCAAAGTAACTTTTAAAACTGTTGTATGATTTTACATTTCAGTCCATTGTATAACAGAGTAGTTCCTATTCCTTCAGACCATCATCAATATTGTGAATTATGAAAACTCGTATTTGACTCTCTGATAGGTAAAACATGATTTCTGATTTTGTTTCGTTGATTATTGGAATTATTTTGATCATATGGTTGTAATGAAATTTTCAGATCCCTTTTTTCGTATTCTTGATGCAGTAATTTTTTGAAATTCCTCTCCAAACATCTTAGATAGATGTTGACCATATATCAACTTTATGTTTCTTCATTATTATAAACCCTTGAAATAATGATGTTTCCTGTATCATTTAAATCACTGTCATTTTCTGGTCAATTAAGAGCTGTGATTCCCTTCTCAATGTTGTATATTGGAGTGCAGTGTTGATTGCTCATGCAGCATCCACTACCTCCTTTTTTTATAATCACCCTGCAGTGCAGGGATTAATCTCCACCTCACATGCTTTCCAGTGTCAAGACTTACAATGCCAAAATGCAGCTAGAGGATATGAAGAGATTTATTAATGATATAATGAAGCTTTCTAGAGAGAGCAGAGTGGCTCACAAACAGGTCAAAAATGCCTTGAGAGAGCCAGGAGGAGTGACTGGCTTTGGCTATTATTGGGGTTAGGGGGAAAGGGTGCAGTGAAGATTTTTATAGAGTGTGCCAAGCTTGAAATGTTTGAACTTCCTGTTGGTGCCAAAGGAGGTAGCACCCAGACTTTCTTATTTACTTGTCCAGTTGTATAAGAGAAGAAAAGAGGGGAATAGAGCTTAAAGCTTGTCGGCAAACATTTAAAATGCAGTCAGACTTTTTATTGTATTCTTCCTAACATATTATTATATCTATTTAGATATCCAGTCCTCCTATGATTATAGTTCCTGTCCCTCAGAGGAAGCAGTCCCTATCCTCATCTCCAGAAGCGGGTGTTATCAGTCTAAAGCAATGCCATTTCTTTGCCAGTGATGAATATAGAAATAAGGCATATATCAATCAGCATATAAAATACCCCTGACCATAGGGAATTTGTGTGTGACCAAACTTTGACTTATAAGATGCAAGGAGAGATTTCTTTTTCTAGGGGGAGGATACAGGAGAGTAGATCTAGGAAGTTTTCTCCCTCTTAAGAAAAAAACTGCATAAGAGATAACCTTCTCTTGCTTTGGACATTGCCATGTGCATAGTGAGGTCTGAAAGTACTATAGCTATCCAACCTCCAGCTTGCAATTCAGGAGAATAACAAGAAACGGAGTTGAAATCTTGCTGGTACCATGTCTGATTACTCTCCTACTTCACTACATTTTTAGACATTTGAGCCAGGCAATTGCCTATCTTTGTTTATACTAACTATAATATGATTTTCTTTCAATTCAACTCAAAACAAAAGAAGCCTCACTCTGATACACATCCTTTTATCTTCTGAGAGGAAGAATTACCAGTAAAAAATCTTATTGAATGCTATACTTTTAGAAGAATGAGATTCTCCCTAATGTATAGATAGCTTAATCTCCTTTCCTTAACTAATCTTTTTATTGCCAGTTTCATAATCTGTTCTAGATTCCACTATCCATATATTTACTTTCCTCTCTCAATAATTTAATCTGTTTCATAGTGATATCACTTTGTTTTCTCTAATTTTATCTTTATCCAATGATTTCCTCTAGACACGAGGCATTCTTTTCTAGGACAACAAGTGATCACCCTTTACACCATACTTCCTGAACTGCTTGTTTTGAATAATGTAAATTCTTAGATTGTCATTTTTCATTCATAAATTACATTTTAGGAATTGGTTCCTTCCTGCCAGATTTTGAGGCCATTCAGGAATAGGCTGGGGAAGCATATTAAGTAAATTCAACTTGATAATTGTCTTTGGTATATTCTATTCTTTTTCTCACACTCGTCTTCATTATTTCACCTTTTGTCCACTCCATAAACTCCTTGGCTTCCAATGTCTAAAATTATTCCTAGGAGCACTCAATTTTGTATATTGTACCACTTTCACTCTACATAAATGTGACTTTTGGCTTGTTCATTTTGCTTAAATGTCAATTCCTAAATTCTATAGGAAGGAAAAGGAATATTACAAGGTAACTTTAAGAAATGACATTACTTAGTGACTTTTGCTTTTATAATTTTTTTCTCCAAAACTTCCACAGAAGCAATGCACTTTATCCAGGAATTATTTGTTTCCTGTTGTCCAAGTTCATGTTGAGAGAAACTTCAGGGAAAACCCATTTAATTTATCATGCTGATAGTTTTGCTATATTTAGAAATATCTGTTTAGTAACATGTACAAAAGAAATGAAAAATGCGAAATAGTAGAATATTTAATGGTTATTGTTTGGATGATAATGAGATACAGGTATTGAATTCTCTTTTCTAGGTAATATAAATATCACTGTTATATAAAACATGTTTTTATGATTTTCAGTCAATATCTGCATATTTGCATTGAAAATGTTTTTACTTGCCTTCTTTTCTTTCATGGTTTTTTCTGTATGTACCTCTTTTAGTGCAGGAGAATTGAGTGAATGTTTATGACAACAATACAGTATTTATTTTGTTCCCACCACGTATCACCCTGTGACAGGTAGTTAGTTCCTGTTGTGTAAATAATTGTTAAAATCATTTTATTGCATTTTTTAAAACTGGCACAAAATGTAATTTAAATCATGTTAATTTTTATTCTGCTAAAGTGTATAATGATATTCTGTCTGTATAAATAACATTTGTACTTAATGGAAAGGAGATGGATTATTGTCACAATGTGAATTGCTATGTAATTTTCTTTAAGATAATCTCAGCAAGTGTTTTAGCAATGCTATCTCTATATTCATGGGCATGTTTTCTCAACTGAATAAATGTACATTTATTAATAATTGACAAAAACCCAGTTCAAATAAATATTAAATATATTGATATTCCTGAAATTTTTGAGGTTTTAAAATTACCAGTACAGTTACTAGCAATTCCTTATCTTTAAGCATCAGGTACACATTTATCAAAATTAGACGTCATTATCCTTAGAATTAACACCAGAAGACAGATCAGCTACTATACAATTAGAAAGTTAGGTGTAAAAGTGCCTAGATAAATACATAATCAACAAGAATTTCTCCAGCTCCTACAATGTACTAGACAGTGTGTTAGGACATTTTGCAATAACAACAAACCTTTATAGTATTGAACCTTATTTAGAAAGCCTTTTGTAGTGTAGAACTTTTAACATATTCCCTAGCATTTAACTGTTCCCCTGATGAGGGACCACACAGATCAAATAAATGGGTGACTCATGAAAGGTTGGGAAACTGTCAAAATGGAGAGGGCAGACTCTGCCTAAAGTGAGCAACAGCCACTCAGCTTGTCTTTTTAAATTTCTACACAAAAATCCAGATTCAGTGCTGTGACAACTTCTAATTTTTCAAGTGAAGATGTACATTTAGACTTTTATGTTAACTTACCTACTTTTTAAAATAGCAAATCTACCTCTTCCTTTCTAATTCGGAAATGAAATACATACAAAGCTTACAGAGTTGCTTCTTTATTAAACAGCTGTTTTGATAAATAATTCACATACCATAACGTTCACCCACTTAAAGTATACATTCAATGATTTTTAGTATATACACGGAGATGTGCAACCATCACAGCAGTCTAATTATTGCATATTTCCATCAACCCAAATAATTTTCTCACTCATTACCAGTCATTCATCACTCACCATTCTTTTTTACACCCAGTACCCAGAAACCACTTATATAGTTTGGTCTCTGTGAGTTTACCTATTCTGGAAATTTCATGTAAATGGAGTCATATAATGTATGGCCTTTGTGTTGGCCTTTTTCAATTATTAGCATGATGTCTTCAAGGTTCAAACACATTGTAGCATGTATTAGCACTCGTTTTTGTGGTGAAATTATATTTCATAGTATAATATACAACATTTTGTTTATCCATTCATTAGTTAATGGACATTTGATTTGTCTACATTTTTGTATATTATTCATAAAGCTGCTATGAATATTCATGCACAAGTTATTATACCAACATATGTTTTCATTTCCCTTGGATGCATACATAGGAATGTAATTTTGGAGTCACATGGTAACCCTAAGTTGAACATTTTGAAGAACTGGCAAACTATTTCCAAAGTGGCTACATCATTTTACACTCCCAGCAGCAGTGTATGAAAGTTCCATTTTTTTTCCGCTTCCATATCAACACTTGTTATCGTCAGGTCATTTTGATTTTATCAATACTAGAAAGTGTGAAGTATCTCATTATGGTTTTATTTGCATATTCCTTAATGGCTAATAAGGTCAAGAATCTTTTTATATGCTTATTGGCCAAGTGTTTATGCGCTTTAAATAAATGTCTGTTAAAATATTTTCTCTAATTTTTGGTTGGGTTATTTGTCTTTTTATTTTGAGCTATGTTTTATATGTATTCCTGACATCATATCCTTATTAAATACATGATTTTCAAGTGTATTTTCCCAGTCTCTAGGTTGTATTTTCACTTTATTGATGGTCTCTTTTGAAGCATAACATTTTTAATTTTGATTAAATACAATTTATTAACATTTTCTCCTGCTTATTCTTTTGGTGTGATATACAAGAAACTATTGCCTAATTGAGGGTTGTGCAAATTTACACCTATGTTTTCTTCTAAGGGTCTTATAATTTCAGTACTATCATATATGTGTGATTCACTTTGAGTTAATTTTTGTATATAGGGTGAGGTAGGGGTCCGACTTCATTCATTTGCATGTGGATATTTAGTTTTCCCAGCACCGTTTTCTGAAAAGATTTTTCTTGCCCCATTGGTCTTGGCCCTCTTGTCAAAAATAAATGAAGTGACAATGTGAGGGTATGTTTCTTGACACTTGAGTCAATCCCATTGATCTAAATGTCTATTCTCATGCCAGTTACACACTGTCTTGTTTGGTTTATGTTGCTTTGTAATAAGTTTTGGTTGGGAGGTGTAGGCACTCCAACTTTGTTCTTCTGGTTTAACATTGTTTTGCCTATTATAGGTTCCTTGAAACTGTAAATGAGTTTTAGGACCAGCTTCTCAATGTTTGAAAAGATAAGTCAGTTGGGATATTGGTAGGGATTACATTGAAGCCGTGGATCAATTTGAGGATTATTGCTATTGTACCAATATTAAGTCTTCCAATCCACGAACATGGATGCCTTTCCTTTTGCTTAGGTCTTCTTTAATCTATTTCAACAATATTTTGCAGTTTTCAGTGTGCAAATTTTATACTTATTTTGGTAAATTTATTCCTAAGTGTTTTTTTTTTCTTTTTGATGATCTTATAAATGAATTTGCTTTATTTCATTTTCAAATTGTTTATTGCTGTTGTATAAAAATACAACTGATTTTTGTATATTCTTATATCCTGTAACCTTGCTGAACTAGTCATATTTTTCTTCTTTTTGGTGTATTTTTTGTTGATGTCAATTGCAAGCAGAGAAAATTTTACTTTTTACTTTGCAATTTGAGTGACTTTTATTTATTTTTCCTTTTCTTGCCAAATTGTCCTAGCTAGGGCTTCAAGTACATATTGAATGGAAGCAGTGTCATAAGCCAAATTGTGTCTCCCTCCCCAAATTCAGATATTGAAATACTAAACTCCAATAACTCAAAATGTGACCATATTTGGAAATAGAGTCTTTACAGGGGTAATTTGGTAAAAATGAGATTTTTATGGTGGGCCCTAATCTCCTTTTTTTTTTTTCTGAGACAAAGTCTTACTCTGTTGCTCTGAGTGGGGTGCTGTGGCATCAGCCTAGCTCATAGTAACCTCAAACTCCTGGGCTCACGCAATCCTCCTGCCTCAGCCTCCCGAGTAGCTGTGACTACAGGTATGTACCACCATGCCCGGATAATTTTTTCCATTTTGAGTAGAGATAGGCTCTAGCTCTTGCTCAGGCTGGTCTCGAACTACTGACCTCAAGTGATGTTCCTGCCTCAGCCTCCCAGAATGCTAGGATTATAGGCGTGAGCCACTGTACCCGGCCCATGGGCCCTAATCTAATATGACTAGTGTCCTTATGAGAAAATTTGGACACAGACACATACAGAGGGAAAACAGTGTGAAGAAACAGGGAGAAGATGGCTGCCTACAAGTCAAGAATAGAGGCCTGGAATAGATCATTCCCTCATGGCCCTCAGAAGAAATCAGTCCTGCTGATACCTTTACCTGGGGCTTATAGCCATCAGAATTGTAAAACAATAAATTTCTGTTGTTTAAGCTACCCAATCTGTGTTACTTTGTTATAGCAGCTCAAGAAAATGAACACAAATGACAAGAGAAGTCATCCTTGACTTGGGCCTGATCTTAGGGAGAAAGCATTTAATCTTTCACCAATAAAGTTGTGGTGAGATAGAGGATTTGGGGTCTGATCAAGGAAAATACATGACAATGACATAGCAGTATTCCAGAATAAGATTTATTGGGCAGTGCTTGGAGAGGATTGCATAAGAAGGGAAATTCCTCACAGCAGGAGACCTTCTAGAGATGGAGGTATAGTGTCATCACCAGAGAGAGAAGAGGGCAGGGGATTCCCTGGGGAGAGGGGAATTAGAGAGGGAACCTATGTATGTAGGTCATGTTACTCAGCAGCACAGTGGGGAATCTCTGGGTCAGAGAGCTCCAATGGGCAGCAGCCATTTGGGTCTTTTATAAACAACAGAGTTTGTTTTATCAATGGCTAGCAGATGGTGGGTGCAATTTTGTGGGATATGCAAAGCAGGCAGGCTCTAAATGGCTAAAAATAGGCTTTTAAGGGCTACATTTAAAGCAATTGGCAATGTAAAAATTTGAGGTTGGTGCCAGCGGGCTTTGAGCTAATGGTCTTAGCCTGCTATGAAGTAAAGAACAAAGAGACAAATATACAGAGACTATCTTTTGCTCATTTATATACTAAGTATGATTCTGAGTTTTTGTAACCAGTTTTAACATGTTCAGGAAGTTCCCTTATATTCCTGGTTTGTTGAGTATTTTTGTTATACAACGCTGGATTTTGTCTAATGACTTTTCTGTGTCTATGGAGATGATGATGTTTTTGTCTTTTATTCTGTGATATAAAATTAATTAATTAGTTGATATTAATTTGTTTTCAGATGTTAAATCAACCTTGGCTTGCGAGGATAAATACCACTTGGTCATGGTGTATAATTCTTTTTATATATTGCTGGATTTGTTTACATCTATATTTGGAAGCAGTGATGATCGATGGTTTTCTTTTCTTGTGATGTCTTTGTCTGGTTTTGGTAACAGTACAATCCTGGCTTACTAGAAACAACCTTCCCATATCAACATCCCACACCAGAGTGGTACATTTCTTTTCTTCTTCTTCTTCTTCTTCTCCTTCTCCTTCTCCTTCTCCTTCTCCTTCTCCTTCTCCTTCTCCTTCTCCTTCTCCTTCTCCTTCTCCTTCTCCTTCTCCTTCTCCTTCTCCTTCTCCTTCTCCTTCTCCTTCTCCTTCTCCTTCTCCTTCTCCTTCTCCTTCTTTTTTCAGAGAGAGTCTTACTCTGTTGCTCTGAGCAGAATGCCGTGGCGTCAGCCTAGCTCACAGCACCTCAAACTCCTGGGCTCAAGCAATTCTTCTGCTTCAGCCTCCCGAGTAGCTGGGACTACAGGCATGCACCACCATGCCCAGCTAATTTTTTTCTATATATTTTTAATTGTCGGGCTAATTTCTTTCTGTTTTTAGTAGAGACGAGGTCTCACTCTTGCTCAGGGTGATCTCCAACTCCTGACCTCAAGCGATGCTCCCACCTCGGCCTCCCAGAGTGCTGGGATTACAGGCGTGAGCCACCACTCCCGGCTGGTACATTCTTCTTGTATTCTCTATTTCATTGATTTCCACTCTATTCTTTATGATTCCTTTCCATCTGATTGATTTGAATTTAGTTTGCTCTTCCTTTTCTAGTTTCCTAATGTAGAAATTTAAGATATTGATTGGAGATTTTTCTTCTTTTTTAAGATAGGCATTTATAGGTATAAATTTTTTATAAACACTGCTTTAGCAGTGCATCCCCTTAATTTGGTTTGTTGTGTTTCATTTATATTCACCTCATGGTATTTTCTAATTTTTCCACGATTTCTTCTTTGAGCCATTTGTTATTTAGGAATGTGTTGTTTATTTCCATATATTTGTGAACTTCTCATATTTCCTTTGGTTATTGATTTCTCATTTAATTCCCTTGTGATTGGAGAATATTGTATGATTTCAGTAAATTTAAGTTGCTTGTTCTATGGACCGGCACATAGTCTATTCTGGAGAATGTTCTATATGTACTTAAGAAAAATGGGTATTCTGTTGTGTGGTGGAGTTCTTTATAGATATCTGTTAAGTCTTGCTGGTTAATTGTTGTTCAAGTCTTCTCTATCCTCTTTGATCTTATAATTGTTCTATCCATTAGTGAAAATAGGATATCAAAGGCTCCAACTATTATTGTCGAATTGACTATTTTCCCTCTTTACCTATCATTTTTAGCTTCCTCTACTTTGGACCTCTCTTGTTAGGTGCACATCTATTTATAGTTGTTTTATTTCTTGATGGCTTAACCATTTTATTTTTTAATCATCCTCCTCATCTATCATAACATTTTTATTTTGTCTTAAAGTATATTTTGTGTGATATTAATTTCACCACTCCAGAAATCTTATGGACAGTATTTAATTATATAGCTGTTTCCATCCTTTTACTTTCAACCCATTTCTACTATTTCTATCTTTGAAATCTAAAGTGTGTCTAGTGAGGAAAGCATAGAATTTTGTCTTTCTTTTTTTAAAAAAAATAATGTGACAGTCTTTCTAAGATTGTTTAATCCATTCACTTTTAATTGTATTACTGATGTGGTTGGATTTATGTCTGCAGTTTCAGTTTTTATTTCTCTGTCTCATATCTATTTTGTTCTTCTGTTATTGCTTTAGTGTCCTCTTTTACCTTAAATGAATATTTGCTATTGTAAAAATTTAATTTATTTAATGATTTTTTTAACTGCATGCATATTTCATTTTTATTTTTCAATTATTTTCTTAGCGGTTGCTGCAAGGCTGACCCTATATATCTTAGCTTACCATAATGTACTTCAGATTTATATTAACTTAATTGCAGTGAGCTATAAAAAGATTTCTCCCATATAGCTTAAGCCTCCCCACTTTTTATGCTAGTATTGTTATGTATTTTGTCTATATATGTTACAAACTCAACAATTCATTACAATAATAATTATTTTACATAGTTTTATATCTTTTAAAGTCACTTAGAGAAGAAAGGAGAGCACATATATATTCACAGTGGTTGCTATATGATCTTCTTATTTTCCACTGCTGATTCTCTTAATTTCTTCCTGTAGTTTTGAGTTACCTTCTGGTGTCATTTCTTAACTCTAACACAGCTTTTTACTCTTACCTCTTTTTGTTCCTGTTGTCAACTGTGTCATATTTCTATGTGTTATAGGTCCAACAATGTGTGTTTGCACAGACAAATAGAGTTCTTTTTTAACATATTTTACTTTTTAGAGTTATTTTGGGTTTATAGTAAAATCGAATAGAAAGTATAGAGAGGTCTCATATACCCCCTCCCCCCACACATAAACAACCTCCCCATATCAACATCCCACACCAAAGTGGTACATTTGTTACAATTGCAATTGCTTTTTAAATCACTTAACAAAGAAAAGAAATATGCAATTGTACTGTTTATAGTTACCTTCATAATTTTATTAATCAGTTCTCATTGTGTATGTGTGTGTGTGTGTGTGTGTGTAGATTCAAATGACAATCTGGTGTTTCTTTATACCTGAAGAATTTCCTTTAGTGTTTCTTGTAATCTGCTAGCAAGGAATTATCTCAGTGTTTGTTTGTATGAGAATGTGTATATTTTGCATTCATTTTTTGAAAGTTAGTTTTGCTGGATAAAAGATTTGTGGTTGACATTTATGTTTTCCTTCCAGCACTTTGAACATGTCAACCCTCTACATTCTAGCCTACATTGTTTCTGTGGAAAAGTCATCTATTGAACTTATTGGGGTTCCCATATACATTTTGTCTTTTTCTTATTGCTTTCAAGAATTCTCTTTTTTGTTCTTTTTTAAATTAATGAATACAATGTGTGTATTAATATATATTTATCATGTACAACATGTTGAAATAAGAATACATTGTGGAATGGCTAAATTGAACTAATTAACATATAAGAAAATGTGGTGTGTATATATATGTATATATATATGTATATATATGTATACATATACATATATATACATACACATACAATACTATTCGGTCTTAAGAAAGAAGGAAATTCTGTCATTTGTAACAACATGATGAACCTGGAGGACATTATGTTACGTGAAATAAGCCAGACACAAAAAGACAAATACCACATGCTCTCACTAATATATAGAATCTAAAAAAGTTGAATTCATAGAGTTGAGAGTAGACTAGTGGTTACCAGAGGCTTGGGGGGATCAGTGGTTGGGAAAATATTTGTCAAAGGATGCAAAATTTCAGTTAGACAGGAGAAATAAGCCAATAATTGCCCTTGGCTTTCATCATTTTTACTGATATGTGCGGGTATAGATCTCTTTGTGTTTGTCATCTTTGGAGTTTGTTGAGATTCTTGGATGTGTAAACTAATGTTTTTCAACAAATGTGGGAAGTTTCAAGTCATTATTTCTTGAATATATACTTTCCTGCTCTTTTCTCTTATCCTTCTATTCATATTACATGTTTTTTGGTGTGCTTTATGGTGTTTCACATTTCTCTTAGACTCTTAATTTTTATTCATTATTTTTTATATTTATCAGATTACATTGTTTCTATTGATCTGTCTCCAGGTTTGTTGATTGTCGTTCCTGCCACCTCTAATCTAATGTTGATGTTGAGTAATGATTTTTAAATTTCAATTAGGGTTTTTTTTTTTTTTTACTTTTTGGCTATTATGAATAATTTGTTATGAACATCCATGTATACGTTTTTGTATGGACACAGGTTTTCATTTCTCTTGAGTGTATAACTAGAAATGGAATTACTTGGTTATATGATCACTCCGTGTTTAATTTTTTTTCTTCTCTTTTTTTTATTTCAGCATATTATGGGGAAACAGATGTTTAGGTTATGTATGTTGCCCTTGCCCCCCCTCCCCCCCAAGTCCGAATTTCAAGCATGTCCGTCTCTCGGATGGTGCACATTGCACTCTTTCTGTATGCATATACCCATCCCCTCCTCCACCTCCCCCTCCCCCCTGCCTGACAACCAATAGATGTTATTCTTATATGTACACTTATATGTTGATCAGTTAATACCAATTTGATGGTGAGTACATGTGGTGCTTGTTTTTCCATTCTTGGGATACTTCACTTAGTAGAATGTGTTCCAACTCTCTCCAGGAGTATACAAGGGTGCTGTATCACCATTGTTTCTTAAAGCTGAATAGTACTCCATGGTATACATATACCACATTTTATTAATCCACTCATGTATTGATGGACACTTGGGTTGTTTCCACATCTTTGCAATTGTGAATTGTGCTGCTATAAACATTCGGGTGCAGGTGTCTTTCTTAGAGAGTATCATTTGATCTTTTGGGTAGATGCCCAGTAATGGGATTGCTGGACCGAATGGTACTTCTAATTGTATCTCTTTAAGGTATCTCCATATTGCTTTCCACAGAGGTTGCACTAGTTTGCAGTCCCACCAGCAGTGTATGAGTGTTCCTATCTCTCCGCATCCATGCCAACATTTATTGTTTTGGGACTTTTTGATAAAGGTCACTCTCACTGGAAATAAGAGATATCTCGTTGTGGTTTTGATTTGCATTTCCCTGATGATTAGAGATGTTGAGCATTTTTTCATATGTTTTTGGGCCATTCTTCTGTCTTCTTTTGAAAAGTTTCTGTTCATGTCCTTTGCCCACTTTTTGATAGGGTTGTTTGATCTTTTCTTGTTGATTTTCCTGAGTTCTAAGTAGATTCTAGTTATCAGCCCTTTATCAGATTTGTAGCATGCAAAAATTTTCTCCCATGCTGTAGGTTGTCTGTTTGCTCTTGTGACAGTTTCTTTGGCTGTGCAGAAGCTTTTTAATTTGATCAGGTCCCATTTACTTATTTTGGTTGTTGCTGTGATTGTCTTTGTGGTCTTCTTCATAAATTCTTTGCCTAGGCCAACGTCTAGAAGAGTATTTCCAAATTCTTCCTCTAGAATTCTAATAGTTTCACTGCTCAGGTTTAAATCTGTTACCCAGCGTGAGTTGATTTTTGTGAGAGGTGAAAGGTGTGGATCCTGGTTCAGTCTTCTACATGTGGCTATCCAGTTTTCCCAGCACCATTTATTGAACAACGATTCTTTTCCCCAATGTATGTTTTTGTCTCCTTTGTGAAAGATTAGGTGGCTATGTGAGGATGGTTTTATATCTGGGTTCTCAGTTCTGTTCCACTGGTCAATGGCTCTATTTTTGTGCCAGTACCAAGCTGTTTTGATTACTACAGCCTTATAATAAAGTTTGAAGTGTGGTAAGTTGATACCTCCCATTTTGTTTTTATTGCCTAGAATTGTTTTTGCTATGCGGGGTCTTCTCTGGTTCCATACGAAGCGTAGAATTAATTTTTCTACATCTGTGAAGAATGATGTTGGTATTTTAATAGGGATTGCGTTGAATGTGTAGATCACTTTAGGTAGTATAAACATGTTAACAATGTTGATTCTGCCGACCCACGAGCATGGTATGGTTTTCCACCTGTTTACGTCCTCTGCTATTTCTTTCCTCAATATTTCATAGTTCTCCCTGCAGAGGTCTTTTACTTCCTTAGTTAAATATATTCCTAGATACTTTATTTTCTTTGTTGCTATTGTGAAGGGAATTGAGTCTTTGATTAGGTTCTCGGTATGACTGCTATTGGCGTAGATGAAAGCCTCCGATTTGTGTGTATTGATTTTATATCCTGAGACTTTACTGAATTCATTTATCAATTCCAGGCGCCTCTTGGTTGAACCCATGGGGTTTTCTAGATATAATATCATGTCATCAGCAAATAGTGAGAGTTTGATCTCTTCTGTTCCCATTCGTATGCCTTTAATTCCACTCTCTTGCCTGATTGCTGTGGCCAGGACTTCCAGCACTATGTTGAATAGAAGTGGAGATAGTGGGCGACCTTGTCTGGTTCCAGTTCTAAGTGGGAATGCTTTAAATTTTTCCCCATTCAGTATGATGTTGGCTGTGGTTTTGTCATAAATGGCTTGTATCATTTTTAGGTAAGCCCCATCTATGCCTATTTTGTTAAGCGTTCTTCCCATAAACGGGTGTTGAATTTTGTCAAATGCTTTTTCTGCATCTATTGAGAGAATCATATGAGTTTTGTTTCTGCTTCTGTTTATGTGGTGAATTACGTGTATAGATTTGTGTATGTTGAACCATCCCTGCATCTCTGGGATGAAGCCCACTTGGTCATGATGGATTATTTTCTTAATAAGCACCTGGATTTGGTTTTCTAGAATTTTGTTGAGAATTTTTGCATCTATGTTCATAAGCGATATTGGTCTGTAGTTTTCTTTTTTTTGTTGCGTCCTTTCCTGGTTTTGGTATCAGGGTTATGCTGGCTTCATAAAATATGTTGGGGAGGAATTCAGTTCGGGTTTTGATTTGAAATCTTTTCGATTCCAGAATTTCCATTCATTCTTTTTTTTTTATTTCAGCATATTATGGCGGTACAGATGTTTAGGTTATGTATGTTGCCCTTACACCCCTCCCCCCCGAGTCTGAGTTTCAAGCATGTCCATCTCTCAGATGGTGCGCATTGCACTCTTTGTGCATGCATATATTCTTTATTGATATTCTTCTTTTGATGAGGCAGTGTCATCATATCTTCTTTTAAATCTTAGAAAAATAATTCCCTTTAGTTCTTTGAACATATTTGTAATAGCTGTTGCTTTGAAGTCCAACATCTGTTTCCCCTCAAAGGTCATGTCTACTTCTAAATTTTGTCCTGTGTATGTATAGTTCACACTTTTGTATGCTTTGTAGTTTTTTTGTTGAATACTGGACATTGAATATTATATATTCTAGCCGCTCTAGATACTGATCACACCATCTCTCAGTATTTGTTGTTGTTGTTTGCTTGTTTATTGTTTTGTTTTAGTTATTTGGCTGAACTAATGGAATGGAATTTATTTCACCCAAAGTATGCAATCTCTGATGTTGCTAATCAGGAAGAGCAACCTTTGGACATGTGCGCAGTCACCTTGACAATAAAGGGTGACTGGTTTTAGCCAGCCTCTTTCTGCCTTATTCTTTCCCTGATTTCCGTATCAAGCTAGATCGTCTTTATTAGTATCACGCCCGGCTATTATCCTGCACTAATTGCTAATTGATTTCTACATTGTTTTTGACAAATTACTGAGGCATAAATTGCTACGTGGTTTGATGCAATTAAGCTGGGCTCTTTTTTAGAGGCACAATGTTGCTAATCTTTGAACTTTGACTCCAGGAAAGCTTTTCTTAGTTTCTCTTGCTCTCGTTTTCTCTGTTAAAATTTTAACTGATCTACACTTTGATTTGTTGCTCACTACCAAGATCTCAACTGTTTTTCCACAGTTTCCTTAGCTGTGAACTTTCCCACACTCTGCTTTAAATAAAGTCAGTGTGCTTAGGAAGAGTTGTGGACTTCTATGTTCTTGTGGCCTGACCTTCTATGTGAACAGAACCTCCGTTCTGCTGCAGCTGAGATGGGGAAAAAGACGGTGGCTTGCTTCTCCTGGAGTGCACTTCTCCTCTGAGTGGGGGAACTGGGCCACGAAGGTAGGTCTTGATCTTTTTAGCTTGCCCCTCTTATTTTGGGACCTTCATCTTATGAGAAAGCAGGAGCAGCAGCCATTGGGTCCCAGCATTCTCAGCCTGTCTCACATGAAGTTAAATCTTCCACTGTGCAAGTGGGGGATAGTTAAGAGAAGGTAGCACCAATCTTCTATGTTGCACATTCAAGGAATAGAACTTCTACAACACAGAGCTGTGGGTGGGAGAAAGATGTTGTCAGCCTGACCCTCCATGCCATGTCAATTCCAAGATGCCATCAGTTTTAAGATTTTTAAATTGTAAGTTGATTATTACCGACTTCTTAGAAAAGAAAAACTATCATATTAAATTTTAGGTTTCAGAAACTTCAAAATACTTGGCCCCAAACCAAGAAAATGAGAAATTGTGAATGATTGAACCCATATAGTGAAACTAGACCATAATATAGTTCTTGAGTGTATGACTTAGGCAGAACTTTTATGTATGAAAATAATTTTGAATTAAGTTCCCTGGTACACATGTTCTCCATCTATATTGAAATAGTTGCATCTGTTGTATCATGACCGTTAATATTTATTGCCGAGAATTCTCTGAATTGCTCAAAATTTTCATGTGTGTGCTTCCTTAAATCCAGGTGTTTTGTCCTTAATTGCATAGAATTTAAGATATGTGCCTCTTTTCCAAAATATCCTGCAAAATATTTTCCATCTATTACCTTTGCCCTGGTCTCTCTCTCTCGCTCTCTCACTCTCTCTCACTCTCACTCTCATTCTCACTCTTCTTTCACAATTTGAAGGGTTTTACCATCCCTGGCTATGTCTTGTGATGAGAGAATAGAAACTCCTCATAGCAAATACCCACAATATTATGTAATTTAACAAAGACTCTGTAGCACTCATTATTCACCAGGAACTCATTTCATCCTCCTAATAACTCTGGGAATACAAATTAAGGCATTATTATTATTATCTATATTTTATGTAATATGACAACTAATTTGCTATAGGATACACAATTGGCAAGTGTAAGAGCTGGAATTTGAAATTCCATGAAATCTGGCTTTAGTCTCTACACCATAACTAGTGTACTCTATGAGGAAAAGTGAGGTTAAGAGAGGTGGAATGAATCATCCAAAGCATTCTAAGCTTTCTAAGGGGAGGCAGAATTTCACTTCTATTCTGGCTCCATGTCTGGTGTTTCTACAGCTTCCCCCACCCACCTCCCCTATGCCATTAGTTTGTCACTCCACCATAAGGGGCTGTATAATAGGTTGGAATCTTTTCTGGATGACATCCAATGAAAATCTACTTCACAGCAGAGAGCTAGAGGGAAGCTTGTGTATATTGGTTCCCAGGGTCTTAAGCTTTATTTTTCCTGCCACTCCTGGTGCTGCTTCCATTCCAGCTGGCTCTTCCACCTCTCTTTAGATGGCTGCCTTCATTCACCTAGCTACTGAAGAATCACAGCTGTGCCCCCTTTTCAGAATTCCCAAAGCTCTCAAACCAATATTCACTTGAACGAGCTTCTATCATCCTGTACACATACACACCAGAAGCTATTCCTGGGCAAGATGAATGAAATTGTTCGTTGTTGCTATGACAAGTTCACTGGCAGCCAAAATTTCACTATCCCATTTGAAATAGAGGCAGGAAGTTACTAACATCTATATAAGTACTGAAAATTAACTGATTTCATGTTAGATGCCCTTGAGGTACCCAGGCCTCCAGCCAACTTAATTACCATTGTCCCTCCTCAACCTCAGTACCTTAGACTTTTTGCCAAAGCTGCTTGCTCAGTTTTAAGACCTCATGCTGTGACCAAGATAACTGACTGTATAAATTAGAGGTGGAACTTCCAGCAGGCACAATGAGAGCTAAATAATCCCACAATCTAAGGGAATGTTTCACACCTATCTTGCCAAAGTGTGTATGTTAATGAATGAGGGTACTCCTTGACGGTAAAAATCTCTACTTCTGCATTACAATATTATATTTATTTATTGTACCCAAAAGTGTTATTTATTTCTCAAATATTTCCCAGAAGAAAATATAGAGACAGTAAATACTGCAACTTTCCTAAGTGTTATCTCAGTGAAATTCATATTATGGCATTTTCTCCTGTAAAACTATCAAATCTTGGACTGCACTCATCCTCAAAAATGGATAGGCCCCTTCTTTGCAATTCTGGCTTATGAGTTCACTGTGACTTTGTTTTCATCTCCCATCACCTGATTATCTTACACTACTCTCATGATCCTTTATTTGAATATATATGTACATATATATGCATTCAGAAACACCACTTTTCTTACAATTTCACAGTATAAAATGAACAATGAACCCAATTATTGGTTATGAGTTTTTAATGGAGTTTTATTACAATTCTCTTTCAAGAAGGAAAACAGGCTTTCAACTTG
Organism: Indri indri; assembly: GCA_004363605.1. Classification (NCBI taxonomy): domain Eukaryota; kingdom Metazoa; phylum Chordata; class Mammalia; order Primates; family Indriidae; genus Indri; species Indri indri. The sequence continues at coordinate 79,253 of RJWJ010002414.1, forward strand.
ATCCTTTGTCTGAATTAGTCACGACTGTATATATATTGTATTCCATATCTCCAAAAGGGCTTAAAAGTAAAACAACAGTATAAAATATTTATAGAATTAATAATCCAGCAATGGTCAACCTATTGAAAGTATTATCACTAATGAGAGAACCTTCACTCATGTCAAGGCCACTCAAGTGTTTAGACTATGTTCCAGAGCTCTGGTAAAAGGAGCATAAAGCTATCTAAAAAGAGTTGTCATATAAATAATTGTACTCCTCAAATATGTGTAGAACTTACTAGTTTCCAGATATTTTCAAACCCAATATCTTATTTGATACTCACAAAAACCAAAAAGATAAAAAGCAAATTTTACTTTTCACAGCGTGACAGACAATTTCCGAGAGCCAATCTGCCAACTACAAATTCTATTTATCTTCTTGAGGTCAGGGGTGAGTATTCCCAGTGCCTAGAACAGGGCGTACCAAATAATTGGAGTTTAGTGAATGTTTTCTGAATAGATGAATCAAAGACCTGTCATTAGATGGAAACCCCACTATAGGTTTGCCTTCTCTGTCTAGCACCTCTGTGGGGATTTGTGAGTGAGTATAGCTCCTTGATGAGGCCATGTTCTTTGTGTGCAGAAAGGTTGCAAAAAATTGACCACTATAAAAAAGTGAAAAGTCAATATCTGTTTTCTCTCTGTGTCCCTTTTCTTTTCACTTAGGAATTATGTGGTCCCTCACTGGCTACAAGTATCTTACAAGTACCCAGGATGGACATATTCTGGGTCAGTGTCTCATTCCCCTGTAGAAAGTTCATGTGATACTCTTAAAATATTATTGCTCAGAGAATGATTTTGACATGGTCTCGATCTTGCTTTTGGCTTCCTGACATATTCTTGATTGTTGTGATCTGAGATAATCTGCACTGGGATAGCCATTGCTTACTTCTGGCCCCTTATTAGTAAAGATACTATTCCCAGCCTTAGGTTATTATTCTAAGGACTGATTCAGCAATTTTCTACTTTCTAATGTGAAAACTCTGGGTTGTTGTCGATGTGGTAACTGATTTCTTCATGATTAAAATTTTAAAGCTTAATTTTGAAGGAGGAGGCTTTCCCACTTGAAGAAAAACTTAAAATAGATACATTTGTGCAGCATCTGGAAGCCTCCTGGGAAAGAGTATTAAGCATTTTCCAGGTGTGGAAGCCATGGAAGTACACTGCCTAGATCTCCCTTCAAGAAAACCTGCTGCAGGGAGCACAGTAGACTGACACAGCCTCCAACTGCTGCACCTTTGGAATTATTGTGGCACTTGTTTCAAGGCCACACTTCTGCTGAAGGGCTGCTCCCAGCTAAGTGCTGATCACAACAGGGGTACCAGAGCCAGGCTATCTCTGCTTGATGCATGACTCCTCTAATGGGCAACCTTTATGTGGGACCTCCTTGTTGTTCAGCCTGAGAATTTCTTGGTAGTATGCTGTAGTCATAAAACTGTATCATAGTCTAAAGGCTTTTCCCATTTATTTCTGGTCCTTCCCCTTTATCAATATATCTCTTGCATGTCTTATCCCATCTCTACATCTGCTTCTTAGAGGGCCCAAATTGACTCAGAGTGTGCCAGGAGTGGTCTGAGAAAAAAAGATGATAAGATGGGTTTGGGGATTGGCTTATCCACTGCCTGGCTGGAAAGAGCAACTCTTTCCTAAGTGAAATGTGATATAAGGATAATCCCTGGCATAACATGACAGCATAGTTGCTGAAGATTTCACCAGTGGTGACTTGAAATAATGTCCTGGTAGAGAGGAGTGCACTTGCTGGAGTGACAATTCAGGCATTTGAAATATCTGGGCAGCTATTGGGACAATGTCTATAGGAACAGTAGAGTTGTCTAGTTATCATTAAGTTGTATTGCCACCCCGTAGAAGGATTTTGAATAACTGAGTGTTGTTAAGAAATAGTTGAGGGCTAAGTGTGAGAAAGCCAGGGAACCTTTCTGATAGCTTACAAAAACGCTCTTTCCTGCAGTGGAAGAGTAAACATAGCTGAAGATACTCAAGATTTAAAGTCTGAGGGCTTGAGACACATTTTAATAGTGGTTGTCCATGCTAGTTTGTTATGCTAACTTCAGGGCCCTGAAGAGAACAACTTGGGACCCTGAAATATGAGATGGGGATATCTGGGTGTATGTCTCTAAGATGTTTGGCCAAGATGTTTGGCTCTGAAGACATCCCTGACACTTTAGAGCTTGCAGAAGTAGCCCGGCACTCCCTAATATGAGCTGGCACCCCTTTGCCTGTAGGAAGACAGTATAGAGGCCTTTTTCACAGAAGGCAGAGGTAATCGATCCTCATCAGCAAGAAGAGGTAAGCCTCTTTTTACACAATGGGGACTAAGAAGACTATTTATGGACCTAGGTGATTTACTTTGTATTTTTTGATGCTCCTTTTTCTCTTTATATTATAACAATTAATGAACACTTGCAGCAGGCTTGGCCTGAGAAATGTATGAATATCAAAGGCTTAGACCCCGAGAAATAAATGTTTGTTTCACACCACCAGATAAAACAATGAGATTTATAGAGGTGACGGTTGAAGGTGAGAGGAATTTGGGATGGATAGTTGAAGAGGAAGAACATTAATTACATCTGTGACCCTGAAACTAATTGCAGTGCTGTGATGGGAGCTATGTGATTTATCTCCACTGACCTCCCTCTTCTGAAAGACTAGAAGCCCATGAAAGCAAGTTAGAAGATATTCCACAAACATGCAATGAAAAGTGTATCTGTGTGACTAAAGGGGTGAACTGTGGTGGCTATACTAGAGTGTCACTCAGATTTTCCTTTGAAAGAACCCGCTGCAAGAAGCACACTTGACTGACAGTGCAAAGTTGCTGCTGCTTTGGATTAGCTATGCTACTCTCATTGAGGCTATTTCTCCAAGACTGCATCCAGCCAATGACTGAACATGGAAGGGATACTAGAGGCAGATCTTTTCTGTCCAACATCAGATTTTTCTATAAACAATATCCCATTGATCTGGCTGATAATGTCTCAGAACTCCACTTCCATCTGAAGGTCTTCCTAACCAATCAATTTTCCTTGTTTTTCTCCTTTCATAAATATCATATCTGCATTGATGTCTGAGGGCTCTCCCCACCTACTTCGGCTCCCATCTCCTTCATCTTTCACAATAGCATTCCCCCAAAAATCTCTTAAACATCTAAACCCATCTTGAAGTCTGATTTTTGGAGGTCCCAAACAGATATATCAGGCTCTAAAACATCCAGATGTTAGTGTTTGTGAAGGTTAATTTTATGTTTCAACTTAACTGGGCTGGATAAGGAATGTCCAGATACTTGGTAAAACATTATTTCTGGGTATATCCGTGAGTGTATTTATGGAAGAGATTAGCATTTTAATTGGTAGACTAAGTAAAGAAGATTATCCTCAGCAATGTGGGTGGGCATCCTCCAATCAGTTGAGGGCCCATATAAAACAAAAATATGGAGAGAGCGTGAATTCGCTTTCTCTTCTTGAGCTGGAACATCCATCGTCTTCTTTCAGACATTGGTTCCCCTGTTTCTCAGGCCTTTGGGCTTGGACTGGAACTATAACGCTGGTTTTTCTTGGCCTCCAACTTGCAGACAGCAGATTGTGGGAATTCTTGGCATCCATAAGAGCAAGAGCAAATCACTCATAATCTCTTTATATATCTATCTGACTCTCTCTCTCTCTCTCTCTCTCTCTCTCTCTATATATATATATATATATATATATATCCTATTCATTATATTTCTCTAGGGAATTCTTACCAATACAGTATTTAAATGAGATAACAGGTAAAGCAGCCAGAGAAATGCTTGGCATATAGTAGGTATGAAATAATTCTTTCCTTCTCACTCAGCAAATATTTATTAATCATTTCTTGTGGACTATATATTGCGCTCGACACTATGGGTACAGTGGGAAATAAAAATAATCCATCCCTACTCCCATAGAGATCATAGTTTGGTACACTATGCAGTTAAATAAGTAGGCAATTACAATGCATGCTATCCTTGTTATGGTAAGAAAAGGCAGAGTACTGAAGGAGCGAAAAACAGAGCACCTGACTCAAAGCCTGTAAGTCAGGACAGACTTTCCAGAGGAAATGGTATCTAAGCTGCGCCCAGAAACACATTAGCTACATGAGGAGGATGAGGAAAGCTAATTTGTAGAAAGAAAATGAAGCTTAAATGGAAGTTTCATGATGAGAGAGAGAACGTGAAGTCCCACTTGCACACTGCATCATTCCTTTTGCAGATTTCTCTTGAATCTAGAACTAATCTGCACCTCAAGAAATTAAAACTTTCTCTTATCTAATTATTTGAACTATAAAGCTCCTGAAACTACCTGCCTGAATCTGAACCCCTGTGGACAATTATCTTAATAGCTTTAGTAATTGAATTTATTAGCTTTTCAAATAATAGAAATTTATTTAAAAAGCAGACATTACTCTCACCCCTTTGTACCTCCAAATTTCCCCCTTTTCCTTGACACAGGGACAAAGCCATTCATTCCCTCAGCCTTCTTGCAGAAATTTCCGGACAGGACTCGTTCAGCATACTCTATATTAAAAACTATTATAGCAGCATTTTTTTCTGAGAAAATAAATCCCAAAAAAGATTTCCCAAGGAAGCACAAAGACCAATGGCTTAATTGCCAATGCTGGGTAATAAGTGCTACTTATAGACATGAATATATCTTATTATAAAGGGGGCCAATTGCCTCATTCACCCCTCCATTCATCGGAGTGTTGAAAGAAATGTTTTAGTAATACCTTTAGTTATTTTACTGTGAGATTAGTTGGATGAATATATAAAATAAAATATATATACATACATATATAACTGAACAGTTATTTTTAGTGTAATTATTAATGCAATAAATAAAAATCAATACAAGGCATAGTTCTAAAATAAACTCCTCAACACCCTCTTCACTAAGATCTGATAAAGATATCTTGTTTCAGTTCTAATCTGGGTTCAGTTGTGTGGATGTTTTGATCATCTGTTGTCCATGAACTGTATTCTGTATCTCATGTTATCCATTCTGATGCCATCTGCATTGGAATGACTATCTTCTTATATCACCATTTATCCATACTGGTGGCAGGGAATTCTTGGTCCTTCTGCCTGTGGTAACCAGAAGGTCATACATTGATCACAGAGTCTTTATCATCTTTATTTGCATTTCTAAGGTTAGTTTTTCTTCTGTACATACTCTCTAAAATTCCAACTGTTGAGTGAGTTGGTTATGTAACATTTCAGTAATTTCCTTTCGTTTGGAGTCTTTTGCTTCGGAGAGCTAGTTGGACTCTTTGGGTGTGTTGTTACACTCTGATTTTTTCATACTACCAGAATTCTTGCATTGACTTCTTCTCTTTTGTAGGAGCTATCACTTTTTCTTTTTGATTTTACTTTTGTTTAGATGGAACAATTTTTCCCCTCTTAAGTGTTTGACTGTAGTGTGTATTATGTAAGTACCTTTGGTTTTGCTTGTGGGTTTTTGAGATGACCAAGGCTCTGAATAAATTCCTTAGCAATAGATAGCATAATGCAGTGGCTTTTTCAAATGTAAGAATTTATAGGCTGTAATGGTGATGAACTATGCCCGTGGCCAGGTTCCTGCCTCCTGCCACAAAAGAGAGACATAAGTCTTCAGAATATTGCCTCTTTTCCAAGCCCTGTGTACATCTAACAGCAAGAATTGTGTTGAGATATTCAGTTTTGTTTCCAGACCAGTAGGTGGCACTTGCAGTTAAGAGTTGACTGAGTATTGTACCATTGAATCAGCAAATGATGAAATGGGCTGTACACCTTGACCTCCATGCCAGTAAATGGTATTGACAGGAGAAACCTAGATGTGGTGTTCTTTGTGGGAGCTATGCCCAGCCCTAGTCTATCAGAAGAAGGAATGAGAGATCCCAGGCACTAGGAAGGCTCCTGAAACCAACAGGGGGCCCCCTTCTTGTGTTTTGTCATCTGCCACCACTGAGGCTGATGTTGGAGGCAGAGCTAGGTGGAGCTAGGTTAGGTGAGTCTGTGTCCGGGCACCCCAGAGTCTGGCACAAGCACCGTTTCAGTGGCATCAAAGGTCAGTTCCTGGTCACTGGGGAAGCTTGTGGTGGGACTCGAGATGCCTCCAGCACTCCAAACAATCTGCTTGTGGAAGTGGGGCAGTCCAGAATCCACAGTTTAGCAGACGGAAGTAGGTTCAGGTGGCTCCCCCTCTCTGGCTTGTTACCAAATCAGCCAGGCCAGTCATAGAGCAACTGTGTTTCATCAGCATAGTGGGATCAGACTGTAAGCCTCCACTGCCAGGACAGAAAAAGCAGTTGTTGTTTCCAAGGGGGAAGTGGTGTCCCATGTGTGCACTTGAGAACAAACACACTCTGAACTCTCCTCTCAGTTCTGTCCATGTGGAATCCCTCCTCACTTTGAGATCAGCTCACAAATCTCCCCTCCACACTCCCAAATGAAGTGAGTGAGTCCTGGGACTATGAGAACAGGCCCACAGACCCATTCCTAGACCTCCCAAATCCATGTGCCATTCTGACTAGGAGAAGTAGGTTGGTCCCCAGCTGCCTGGAGGAAACTCAAGCCAGATGCTTGGAGTTTCACTGCAGTTCAGACGGGGGAGGGGAGAAGAAAGACACCACACTCCATAGAAGCAGCCAGGCAGGCAGCTTTGGTACAAGGCTGGCAAACATGGAGCTCCTGGTCCTAAAGCTCCCCAATTCTGCCCCAGCCCACACTCACTGTGGAGAAACTTGATCCTGGGGAGCAGGAATTTGTCCAGGTTCCTGTTTTCCTCCTTGGCCTGGAATCCAGGCAGTACTGGGTTCAGGGCAAGGCTCAGAGGATTGGGGAAATGGCTCCAAATTGGTTCTGGGCACCAGTGTCCAGGGTATGGAACCTGTGAAAAACAAACAAACAAAAAAACTCTGTCCGAGCTCCCCACAGCACTTTAGGGGCCCATTGATGTCAAGGAGCTCCTCTTTAGTAAAAATTGCAAAGGTTCCAAGCTGGAGTGTGGGGCCCTAAAGGTCTCCTGCTTACTCCTTCCCTGCATTATGGTCGGAGTGCTGCTACTCAAAACACTCAGAAAGCTCACACAGACAATCCGCCCTCTAGCCTAATCCTCAATCTCTCCCATTGCTTCTCTGTTGTCTTCACTCTTTCTCCCAGTAGTGACCTATTTAAAATATGGGTTTTTGATGGATATCCTGGTTGTTTTCTGTAGATGCAGCATAAATGTGCTTCCTCTAGTCAGCCATCTTGCCCACCATCTCCTTGTCTGATTTTAATATAGCCACTTCAGCTTTCACATGGTTACCAAATACATGGTATGTCCTTTTTCAACCTTTTACTTTCAACTATTTCGTGTCTTTGACTCTAACATGTTTTTCTGCTGCATATAGTTGGACCTTGTTTTTTAATCCCATTTTATAATCTATGCTTTTTAATTTGAATATTGAGTTCAATCACATATAGTGTTATTGGTATTCTTGGATTTACATATGCCAGTTGTATTTATGTTTTCTAAATATCTCCTGTTTTCTTCATTTTTATTCCTCTCCTCCTTTATGGTCTTCATTCTTTAATACACATTTTCTAGTATATCACTTTAATTACTTTGTTTTTAACTATATATATGTATTAATATATGTGTGTATATATATATATATATATAATTTCAATAGATTTAGGGGTACAAGTGGTTTTTAGTTACATGGATGAATTGTATAGTGATGAAGTCTGAGCTTTTAGTGTACCTATCACCTAAATAGTGTATATTGTATCCAATAAGTAGTTTTTCATTCCTCTCCCTCTAACCTCACCCCTTTGAGCTTCCAATGTCTATTATTCTACTCTATATTACCATGCATACCCATAGCTTAGCTACCACTTATAAGTGAAAAGATGAGGTATTTGGTTTTTTATTCTTAAATTACTTCACTTAGGATAATGGCCACCAGTACCATCCAAGTTGCTGAAAAAAACATAATTTCATTCTTTTTTATGGCTAAGTTGTTTTTTAAACTGTATTTTAAAATTAATTTTCATTGTAAGGATTAAAATATGTATCCTTAGTTTTTTTTTTACTCCAGGTTGGAACTGACTTAACTCCAATAAAATATTATGTTACAAATATATGTCAAAATTTATATATATATATATAATAAACCTAACAATATATTGTTATAGTTATTGATTTAAATAACCTTACGTTTGTGAAAGAAATCAAGAAATAGAGAATATTATAAAGTCTTTTTTATTTATCTACATATTTATCATTTCTGGTACTCTTCATTTCTTCCTGTGGATACAAGTTACATCTGATGTTATTTTCTTTCAACCAGAAGGACTTTCATCAGAATTACTTAGGAAGTTCAATTTACCTTCATTTATTGCTTATCTGAGAATGTCTTTATTTTGGCATGTGTGTGTGTATATATATATAATTTTAAGCAAGTTTAAAATTTAAAAGAAGTTGCAAAAACAGTACAGAAAGATTCTGTGTTGATATTTTATGTAACCATTATATATTGACAAAACCCAGACATTGACATTGATACAGTATTATTATATTAATGCAGGTACAGATTTCATTCAGATTTCAGCAGTTTTTACAGGTACATTTTGGTGTATGGTTCTATGGAGTTTTATTACATGAGTATATTTTAGTAATGAACATTGCAATCAGGATACAGAACTATTAACTCTCTTCATGCTATCCCTTTTAATACTTAACTCTTTTCCCCCAACTCTAACTCCCTGGCAACCCCAGTTCTGTTCTCCTTCACTAAAAATTTGTCACTTTGAGATTGTTGCATAAATAAAATCATATTGTATGTGACCCCTTGAGATTTTCTTTCTACACTCAGCATAATGCCATTAAGATCTGATAAAATTACTGAATGTGTCAATCATTTGTTCCTTTTTGTTACTGAGTAGTATTCTCTCATATGGATGTACCAAAGTTTGTTTTCCCATTCACCCCTTGAAGGACGTTAGGTCAGGCTATTAGCTTCTGTGAGCATTCAGGTACCTGATAAATGCCCATTTTATTTAAAATAAACTATCTTTTGGTGGCTTCAAGAGTGGTTGTACCATTTTATAACACCATTAGCAATGTATAAAAAATCAAGTCTCTCCACATTTATTCAAGAATTTGTTACCATTAGTATTTTTATTGTATCCTAATAAGCATATAAGTGGTATTTCATTGTGATTTTGATTTTCATTTCTCTACTGGTTAATGAAAATGAACATTTTTACATATATTTGTTTGCCACCCATATCTTCTTTGACAAATTATATGTTGAAGTCATTCTAATTGGATTTTTTGGTTCTTTACTATTGAGTTTACAGATATTTTATGTATTCTAGATATATATTCTTTTTCAGATATGTAGTTTGCAAATAATTTCTCCCACAAATGACTTTTCCTTTTTTCTCTTTTAATGGGGTCTTCAGAGCAGCAGTTTTACATTTTGATGAAGTCCAATTTATCAACTTTTTCTTTTATGGATTATGGCTTTGATACCATGTCTAAGAAATAACTAACTCTAGGTCCTAAAGATAAAGTCTTTCATTTCTTTGTAGAAGTCTTATAATTTATCATTTTATATTTATATCTATTATATGTTCTATCTTGCTAGATGCTCTCGGGTTGCTCAAAAAGTAGGTGTATACTTTAATTGTTGTGTTGAATGTTCTATAAAAGTCAATTAGATCTTGTTTGATGGTATTGTTTAGCTCTTCCCTTGATTTTCTATCTAGTAATTGTATCAATTATTGTGTTAGTAGTATTAAAATATTCAACTAAATTATGGGTTTATCTATTTTTTCTTTCAGTTCTAACAGTTTTTGTTTTATACAGTTTAATGCTATATTGCTTAATTATGCATATTTAGAATTGTTATGTCTTTTTGGTGCATTACCAATTGTATAATTAAGGAATGTCTCTCTTTGTCCCTGATATTTTTCTTTGCTTTGAAGTCTATTTTATCTGAAAATAATGTACCTACATTGTTTTCTTTTGATTAATATTTGTAAGATATCAATTTTACCAATTGCTTACACTTATTCTACCTATGTAATTCTATTGCATGAGAGTTTCTTGTGGACAAAATATAGTTGGATTAATTATTTCCATTCTACCAAATTCTGCCTTTTAATGTGTATATTTAGATCATTTATATTTAAGGTAATTAAACATCTTACCTCTATGGAAAGTAGTATGGAGATACCTCAAAGAACTAAAAGTAGTCCTACCTTTTGATCCATAAGGTAATTATTTAAATGCTATGGTTTTGGACTTTCATTTTATTATTTGTTTTGTTACAGTTGCTCTGTTGCCCCTCTATTTTTCTCTCCTGTCTCCCTCTGACTCATTTCAACAATTTTTAGAATTCTATTTTTTTTGTAAATTTTGGAATATTACAGGGCTACACACGTTTTGGTTACATAATTTGTATTAGTACGGTTTTAGGCAGAGTTATAGTTGTGCCAATCACCCAGATAGCGTGCATTGTACCTGTTAGGTGTGAATTTAACCATCCCCTCCAACCCCCTCATACCTACTTGAGTTTTACTCCCATATGTGCCGTAAGTGTTGATTGCTTAGTTTCAGTTTTGTATTGAGTACATGTGGTGTTTGTTTTACCATTGTTGCTATACTTCCCTAATAAAAATGGTCTCCAGTTCCATCCAGGTTCTTACAAAAGATACTAGATAACCATTTTTTATGGCAGAGTAGTACTCCATGGTATACATATACCACATTTTATTAATCCACTCATGTATTGGTGGGCACTTGGGTTGTTTGCACATCTTGGCAGTTGCGAATTGTACTGTTATAAACTTTCCAGTTCAATTGTCTTTTTTATACAATGTCTTTTCTTCCTTTGGGTAAATAATGTAGTAGTGGGCTTGCTGGATCAAATGGTAGGACTACTTTTAGTTCTTTGAGGTATCTCCATACTACTTTCCATACAGGTTATATTAGTTGGCAGCCCCACCAACAGGGTATAAGAGTTCCTTTCTCTCCGCATGCACACCAGTATCTATTATTTTGTGACTTTTTGATAGTACTCATTCTCCCTGGAGTGGGGAGATATCTCATTGGGGTTTCCCTGATGATTAAGACATTGAGCATTTTTTCATGGTTTTCTTGTCCATTAGTCTATCTTCTTTCGGAAAGCTACTTTTCATGTCTTTTGCCCATTTTTTAATGGTGTTGATTGATTTGTTTCTTGCTGATTTGCTTATTTGTAGATTCTAATTATCAGCCCTTTATCAAATGTATACCATGTGAACATTTTCTCCTATTCTGTAGGTTGTCCATTGGCTCTACTGATTGTGCCCTTGGCTGTGCAGAAGTTTTATAATTTGTTCATGTCCCGTTTATTTATTTTTGTTGTTACTGTGATTGCTTTTGGGTCTTCTTCATAGATTGTTTGCCTAGGCTGATTTCTTTAAGAGTTTTTCCAAAATTTTCTTCCAGAATTCTTATAGTTTTATGCCCTAGATTTAAGTCTGTTATCCATCATGAATTAATTTTTGTGAGCAGTGAGAAGTGAAGATCCTGTTTCAGTCTTCTATATGTGGCTATCCAATTTTCCAAGAACCGTTTATTGAATAGGGTTTTTTTCCCCAGTATATATTTTTGTCTGTCAAAGATCAGGTCACAATATGAGGATAATTTTATATCTGGGTTCTCTGTTCTGATCTGTAGGTCTATGTCTCTATTTTTGTGCCAGTACATGCTGTTTTGGTTACTATAGCCTTGTAGTATCTTGAAGTCTGGTAAAGTGATGCCTCCTGATTTTTTTCTTGTTATTTAAGGTTGCACTGGCTATTCAGGGTCTTTTCTGGTTCCATACAAAGTGTAGAACTATTTTTTTTAGATCTTCAAAAAATGTTGTTAGCATTTTAATGGGGATTGCCCTGAATCTGTAAATAACTTTGGGCAGTATAGATATTTTAACAATGTTAGTTCTGCTGATCCATGAGCATGATATGTATTTCTGTATGTTTACGTCCTCTGCAATTTCCTTCCTCAGTGTTTCATAGTTCTCCCTAGAGAGGTCTTTCATCTCCTTAGTTAAATATTTCCTAGGTATCTTATTTTCTTTATTGCTATTGTGAAAGGTATTGCATCTTTGTTTTGATTCCCTGTTTATCATTGGCATATATGATAGCTACTTATTTGGGTACATTGATTTTGTAACCTGAGACTTTGATGAATTTATTTATCAATTCCAGGAGTCTCTTGGTTGAATCTTTGAGGTTTTATAGATACAAGATCATATCATCAATGAAGAGTGATAATTTGACCTCTTCCGTCCCCATTTGGATGCCTTCGATTTCCTTCTCTTGTCTGATTATTCTGGCTAGGACTATGTTGAACAGAAATGGTGATAGTGGGAAACCTTGTGTGGTTCCAGTTGTAAGCGGGAATGCTTTCAGTTTTTCCCATCCAATATTATTCTGTCTGTGGGTTTGTTGTATATGGCATTTATAATATTAAGGTATGTTCCATCTATGCCTATATTGTTAAGCATTCTTATCACAAAAGGCTGCTGAACTTTGTCAAATGCTTTCTCTGCATCTATTGAGAAGATCATATGGTCATTTTTTACTTCAATTTATGTGTTGAATTACATTTATATATTTCCATATGTTGATACATGATTGCATCTCTGGGATGAAGTCCACTTGGTCATCGTGAATTATTTTTTAATGTGCAGTTAAATTCAGTGTGTTAGGATTTTATTGGGTATTTTTACATGTGTATTTTTTTTGAGTTTTTTATTTCTTTTTCTTTTCTTTTTTTTTTTTCTTTTGTTGTGTCCTTTCCTGGCTCCAGTATCAAGGTGATATTGGCTTCATAGAATGAGTTGGAGAGAACCTTTTCTTTCTCAATGTTATGGAATAATTTTTCAGTATAGGTGCCAGTTTTTCTTTGTAGGTTTGGTACTATTTGGGTGTGAAACTTCCTGGTATGGGACTTATTTTTTGTTAGAATATTTATTAATGCTGCTTAAATTATGGTACTTGATATTAGTCTGGTCAGGAGTTCTGTTTCATCCTGATTGAGCCTCTGGAGGTTTGTGTTTCTAAGAATTTTTCCATTTCCTCCACTTGGCAAGTTTATGAGCATGGAGATTTTTATAGTAGTCAGAAATGATGTTTTGTATTTCCATGATATTATTTGTGATTTCTCCTTTTCCTTTCTGAATGAGGTTATTAGAGTCTCTTCTTTTTCTGTTTTTGCTTAATCTAACAAGAGGCCTTGCAATTTTCTATATCTTATTCAAAGAACCAAATTTTTCCTCATTAATCCTGTGTATAATTTTTTTATTATTGATTTTTCTTATTTTGCTCTGATATTGGTTATTTCTTTTCTTCTGCTGGGTTTGGGATTGGTTTGCTTTTCCTTTTCCAGTTCCTTAAGTCAATTTATTAGATTGTTGACTTTTTGTCTTTCTCTATTTTTAATTTAGGCATTTAATACTATGAGTTTTCCTCCCATGACTACTTTTGCAGTAACCCGCAGATTTTGATAAGTTGTGTCCTCTTCATTATTTAGCTTGAAGAATCATTTGTTTTTCATTTTTATCTTCTCCTTGACCTATCATTCAGCAATGGGATATTTAGTTTCTATGACTTTGTTTAGAAATGAGTATTTTTGTCAGAATTGATTTCTAGGTTTATTCCACTCTGATCTGAGAAGATACATAGTATAATGTCTATATTTTCAAATTTGTTGAAACATGTTTTGTGGCCTAGGATGTGATCATTCTTAGAGAATATTCCATTAGCTGGTGAGAAGAATGTATATTCAGTTCTTTGGAGGTAGAATGTTCTGTAAATGCCTGTTAGGCCCATTTGCTCTAGAGTTCTGTTTAAATCCATGTTTCCTTGCTTATTTTCTGTTTGGAGGACCTGTCCAGTTCTGTCCATGGGGTATTGAAGTCCCTGGCAATTATGATGGTGGTGTTTATAATTTTGTTTAGATCAAGCAGGATTTGCTTTATGTATCTGGGCACTCCTGTGTGAGGTGCATAAACAGTTAGGATTGTTAAGCCTTCTTGTTGAATTATTCCCTTCACCATTATATAATGACCATATTTGTTTTTCTTTACTTTTGTTGATTTGAAGTCTATGTTATCTGACATGAGAATGGGCTACACCAACTTTCTTTTGGTTTCCATTTGCATGAAATATTGTTTATTGTTTTCCATCCCTTCACCTTGAGTCTAAATCAGTCCTTGTGGGTTAGGGGGTTAGATGTGTTTCCTGGACAGAAGAGATGATTGGCTTGCATATATATATATATATATATATATATATATATATATATATATATATTTTACCCTTTCAGCCAGCCTATGTTTCTTGAGTGGGGAGTTCAAACCATTCACAATTTATTGAAGGAATTAATCAGTCGGGTGGATTTTTGTTCATTCTTTTGGGCATACCCTTATCGCTTAGTTTTACCTCTTGAGCCATTGTGGTGTCCCGGCTCTGAACTTTAGTGTTTGGATGATTTTATACTGGTGGGTGTCTTTTGTGCTGATTAGTGTATATTGTAGTTCTGAGAACTTCCTGCAGGGCAGGTCTGGTCTATCCAAATTCCCTCAGTGATTGCTTGTTTGAGAAAGTGTTTATTTCTCCCACATATAAGAAACTTAGTTTTGCAGGATACAAAATTCTATGCTGGCCATTATTCTGTTTTAGAAGACTGAGGATAATTCCAAAGTTCCTTCTGGCTTGTAAGGTTTTGGTTGAGAATTCTGCAGTTAGTATGACAGGTTTTCCTTTGTAAGTTACCTGCTGTTTTCACCTTACTGCTTGTAGGAGTGCCTCTTTTGTGTTTACTTTGGCCAGTCTCATGACTATGTGTCATGGTGATTGTCTCTTTATGATGAATCTCCCAGGGGTCCTGTGTGCTTCTTGTACCTGGATATCTAGATTTCTACAAGGCCAGGGAAATTTTCTTCAATTGTTCCCTCAAATAAATTATCCAATCCATGTGTATTATCTTCTTCACCCTCAGGAATGCCTATGATTCTTATGTTTGGCCTCTTTACATAATCCCACATTTCTTGTAGACTTTGTTACTTCCTCATATTTCTCTGTTCTTTCTCTTTGACTGATTTGTTTAGCTCAAAGTTATTATCTTCTTGCTCTGTGATTCTTTCTTCTGCCCAATTTAGTTTAATCTTAAGGCTTTCCACTTTGTTTTGTAATTCCTTCAATGAATTTTTCATTTCCAGAATTTCTGTTTGTTTTTTCTTTAATAATTCAATTTCTTTAGAGAATGTTTCATTCATTTCCTGCATTGTTTTTGTGGCTTCTTTGTGTTGGGTTTCTGTTTTCTCTTTTATGTCATTGAGAATTCTTACAATCCATATTAAAAATTCGGTGTCTGTCATTTTACCCATTTCATTTAGATTGTTATCCATCGGTAATGTGGAGTGAATGATTGCTTTTGGGGGTGTCCTTTTGCTTTGATTTTTCATGTTTCCAGAGTTCTTTTGCTGAGTCCTTCTCATCTTTCCTCTTAATCAAGAACTGGGGTTGCTAGGGCTGGCTTGTGGACCTGCCTGCAAGTCCCCAAAGGTGGATCTCTGACTGTGTCAGGGGAGGAGTGCTGGTCTTGAGTTGCCTTTGAGGTGTTTTAGCAGGTTTGATGAACCTCTTCAGTTACCTCTGACATAGCGTCTTCACCTCTTCCCTATGTAGTATTGTGAGTTTGGTTCCTCAGCTTAATCTTGGAGCTGGTGGATTGTACTGCTACTCCCTAATTGCTTTAGTTGGAAGGCACTATATTTAGTTATGGGGTTGTTACCCTTGTCTTTGTAGTTTGCATGGAGCAGCCAGCTGCCAAGGTAATCCTTTGTGCCTGTGGTAGGCTCTAGTCCCCCAGATAGGGCACTATAGCTCCCAGGGGTTTGCTTTTTCCCTACTCCCCGGGAAGTGGGGAGAGGGGCAAGACAGATCACGGTTGGAATGCCAGAGTCTGAGGGGCTTTTCTGAGCCTCAGTGGGGCACCGAGGTTGCTTATCTGGCTACTAGGGGGAGCCCCTGATATGGAGCTCAGAGAAATCTCTCCAAGCCAGGAGTGCTGTCCCTGGGGGGAGAGGACCTATTGGTGTGATTGCTAAGGCCCCAGGCCATGTTCTTTACATCTCTGTCCACTTGGCCAGTTTTCCTGTGGTGTGGGGCAAGCGCCCTCCTTATTTTCTCCCTGGAACTCCACAATGCTCTCCCCTTAGATTGGTCTGAGTGCATGCGTGTTCCCTTGCTACCTGAAACTGACTCTCTGGTCCGTGGGTCTTATCTGCTGCCTTTTGTCTCTGCTCTGAGTGGTGGGCACAGCTGGGGACATGCCACACCACAGAGAAACAAGCCTCTGGTACAGAGTACTCTCACGGTTGCTATGGGGGGCAGGGGGCATGGTCTCTTTGCACCACTTCTGTGCCTGGGGGGCACCAGTCCAGCCTGCCTGTCCAAGCCACCAGTGGGCAATCCTGTTAAACACCAGCATTGAGAAAATCAGGCCTCTTAGCACTGAGCACTCTTGCTGTTGTTTTGGTGGGGGAAGGGGCCGCAGTCTCCCTGTATAGCTCCCATGCCTCAGGTTCACCAGTCCAGCCTACCTGTCCAAGCTGCCAGTGGGCAATCCTGCTAATGTGGATGCACTGAGAGAAGCAGACCTCTCAGCACTGAACACACTCAAGATTGCTATAGGGGGAGGGGCTGCAGATACAAGCAGGCTTGAGCCAAAATTGCTTTTGTTGATGCCAGGAATGAGGGAGATGCAGAGGAGGAAATGGTTAGGTGTAGGAAAGCTGGCTCTCTGTTCCCTCATGGCACTCTCCTGCAGGGTGAGAGTTCCCGTGTCCCGCTGCTTGCAGAAGGCACCCGAGTGGGAGGAGGGGACCCCCTTACCCTTTCACTTTGCTCCAGGCTTCTCTGGATTTGGTCCATGCTACTGCTGACCTCTCTTCTCTTCCTCTTTCTTGTCTTCTCATTCCTTGGTGGGGTCCTCGGATGCTTCTGTTGTCTCTGCCTGTGATCTACACCTGAGACGCTACTGCTCTCAGCTTTCTTCAATCCAACCTTCGACCCTCTAGCTGGGATAGTCCGACGAGCACTGTCTCTAGTCATCCATCTTGCCTCTTCTAGAATTTTATTTTTATTTGTCTGTACTATTTTTGAGTACATCTGATTGTGTAAATGTATATTTTATATTTATATATACACGATTTCAATATTTGTCACAGGTTATAAGACTATAGATGTGTCACTTATCAATACCTGCTATTGTCAATATTTACCACTTTGAGCGAAAGGTAGAGTCCTTGTCTCCGTTTAGTACTGCTTGCCTTCTTCCTTTTACAATAAAATTGTTTTGAACAGTAAATATTTCCTCCACATATACTGAGAACCGGCTTATATAATATTTTATTTTTGTTTTAACCACCAAACATAATATAAAAACTCTATAAAAGATAGGTAGGCTATTACATTTACCCATTCCATTTTGATATTTCCTTCCTAGTATTCTAAATTTTCTTTTAAAAAATCGTTCCCTTTCTGTTTAAAGAACTTCCTTTAGCCATTCATTCCAAAGTGGATTTTCCATCTGAAACTATGGAAACCAGAAGGAGGTAGCATTATATTTTTCAAGTGCTAAAATAAAAGGAATGCTGACCCAGAATTATATATCCAGTAAAAATGTTCTTCAGAAATAAAGGGGTTATCAAGAACCTGTCAGATGAAGGAAAACTAAGACAATTTGTGACCAGCAAACCTATCTAATAAGTGGTTAAAGAAAATTCTCCAAACATAAAGAAAATTATTAAAGAAGAAATCTTGAACAATTAAAGAGTAAGAAAATAACCAAATAAGGGCAAAAATTGGGTAAATACAATAGCCCTTCTTATTCTCTTGAGTTTTCTAAATTATGTGTTGTTGATGATTGAAGCAAAAATTGCAGCAGTGTCTAATGTAGTTCTCGATATATGTATACAGAGAAAACATTTAAGATAATTTTATTATAAATGGTAGAAGATGAGGGGGCATTAATGGTGGTAAGGTCTCTACACTTTAGTGGAACTGGTGAAATGTCATTAGTAGATTATAATAATTTTCATATATACATATATATACATATATATATGGTATGATACTTAGGGCAACCATAAAATACATAAAATGATATATTCTAAGCAATATAAATAAATGAAAATGGAATTCTAAATCATTTTCAGCTAATAGGCAGAAAAGAGACAAAGAAGTGGAAAATACAGAATACAAATTGTGAGCAAAAAATAAAATGGAAAATAAAGCCTTAATATAGCAATGACTTATTAAATGGAAATGGTCTAGATGAGCCAATTAAAACACAGAGATTCACTGAGTGGAGTAAAAGAAAAACACGAAACAATCATGTGCTGTTTATAAGAAACTCACTTCAACTATAATGATATAGTTAGGTTGAAATAAAGGAATAAAAACAAATATAATCAAAAGAGAACCAGAATATCAGATAAAGTAGACTTCAGAGCAAATAAAATCACCAGGGATAGAGAGCTGCATTGTATAATAACAAAGGGTCAATCTCTCAAGAAGACATGACAATTCTAAGTGTGTATACAGCAAACAATAGGTCTGTAAAATAAAGGAAATAGTGGATGGAACTGAAAGGAGAAATAGACAAATCCATTATTATATTTGCATTCCTCTCTCAACAAATAATAGAACTACTAGACAGAAAATCATCAAGAATATAGAAAAAACTCAACTCCAATCAACCAACAAGATCTAATAGATATCTATAAAACACTATACCCACTAGCAACAGGAAAAACATATTTTCCCAAATAAACACAGAACATATACCTGGCTTTCAGGATACAAAATCAACTCAGAAGAATCTATTGGATTTCTCCATAATAGAAATAATTCTGTCAAAAGAAAAAATTAAGAATACAATACCGTTTACAATTGCTCTCAAAAAAAGAAATAGAAATAAATTTTTTAAAAATGTACAAGATGTATGCTGAAATAGATAGTCTGTGTTTCAGGATTAGAAGTGTGATGATGATAAAGACAACAATTCCTTAATTTATTTATATTAAATTATGGATAAAATTTATTCTGTATATTTAATCCAATTCCTATCAAAATCCCTGCAAAATTTTTATAGATACAAACAAGAATATTTGAAAATTTATGTGGAAAGGCAAAATAACTACGGAAGCTAAAACAATCCTGAAACTAAATAAATGTGGAGGAATTTTCTGCCTAATTTGAAGGCTTATTATATAGCTATAGTAATCGAGTCTATAGTATTAGTAGAATAGTAAACACATACATCAATATAACAAAAATACAAAATTGAGAAATAAACTTATGCAAATATGCCAACTGATTTTTGACAAGGGTGCAAACAATTTGATAGACTGTATTTTCATCTATAGTGCTCGATGCCAATGGATTAAAAAAACAAATGAACCTTGACCTAAACCTTACAACTTATACAAAATTAAATAAAAATATATAATAGATTCAAAATGAATAAAGCATAATTATAAAACTTTAGAACATAAAAAAAGAAAATTTTTAGGATCTAGAGTTTGGCAAATAGTTCCTAGACTTGGCATCAAAAACATGGTCCATAAAAGAAAAAAAATAGTGAAGTGAACTTCATCAAATTAAAAATATTTGCTCTATGAAAGACCTGGGAAGACAATGACAAGTTATACATTGGGTGAGAGTATTTGTAATCCACATATCTGACAAAGTACTTGAATATGAGGCGGCGGGGGGGAATTCTTAAACTCAACAGTAAAATGACAACCAGTCCAAATAGAAAATGGCCAGAATACATGAAGAGATATTTTACTGAAGAGGATATACAGATGACAAATAAACACATGACAAGATGCACATCAGGAACTTTTATGTAAATGCAAATAAAGGCCATGGTGAAATATCGCTACATACTCAACAGCTAAAATTTAAAAAGTAACCAGGCCAATTACCAGATACTGAGGATGTGGAGAAACTGAAGCTCTCAAACATTACTGGTGGGGATGCTATAGCCATTCTGGAAATTATTTGGCAGTGTTTTTAAAACCACTAAACATACTCCAAGACATTTTATTATTCTGGAGAAATGGAAATTTTTGTCCATACAAAAACTTGTACATATTACAGGTTCCCGTGGTATCCCAGCAGCTTTATTCATAATATTCCAAAATTGGAAGCAATACAGGCATCCATCAATGGGTGAATGGTTAAATACACCGTGGTATATCCATACCATAGAATAAAATCAACAAAAGGATACAAATTATTGATACAATAACTTGGATGAATCTCTAGAACACTTTCCTGAGTGAAAAAATGGCAATCTCAAAAGGTTTATGGTATAATAAGGGTAAAAAAGTAAAGGTATAAAATAAAGGTATAAAAAGGTAAATGTATAGTAAAAATATACAGTTTTTGGCCTTTGTCCCAGGTTCCTGGCACAAAGCTCCTAAAACTCTTGAAATTTTCTGAATTATTACAGTGTCTTTTATCATTCATAATGAGCCCCCTTTAATCATACCTCAGCTTATGCTAATGAGTTGACTTAGGCTGGGGCCTCTGTGTAGTCTCAAGATGAGGCTGATCACCAGAAAGACCAAGTGATTATAGGGTTGGAACTTTCAGCCCCACCCAGGAAACTCCAGGGATGGAAGGGGAAGCTGGAGATTAAACTCTGTAAGAACAATGAGAACCATGAGATTCAAAGAGCTTCTGGGTTGGTGAGCACATTGAAGTACCGCTAGGCTGACATGGAAATTCTGTTCCCTACCCCCTACTTTGCCTTATGCACTTCTTCCATTTAGCTATTCCTGAGTCGTATTGTTTGTATTATAATAAACTCGTAAACATAAGTAAAGTGTTTTCCTGAATTCCATGAGCTGATCCAACAAATTATTGAATCTAAGGGGAATTATGAGGACCCCCAAATTTGAAGTCTGCTGGGTAGAAGTGTGGGTAGCCTGGGTACCCCATTTGTGGTTAGCATCTGAAGTGGGGGAAGTTTTGTTGGACTGAGCCCTTTAACTTTTTCCAGCTGACACTAACTCCAGACAGATACTGTCAGAATTGAATTGAATTGTTGGACTCTCAGTTGTTGAAAATTACAGAGCTCTCATACTGCATGACTGCATTTATACAACATTCTCAAATGACAAAATTATAGATATGGAAAAACACTAGTGGTTGCGAGGAGTTAGGGATAATGGGGGTCCGGGAGAGTTGTTAGCACATGATGGACATTTTTGTAGTGATTGAGTAGTTCTGTATCTTGATGCCATAATGGACATTGCTTGAATCTACACATGTGATAAAATGACAATGAACTATATTCACACTTCACACAAATGTTAATTTCCTGGTTTTGTTATTGCATTGTAATTATGTTTGATGTAACCACCGGGGGAAATTGGGTGAAGCTTGCACAGGATGTTTCTGTACTACTGTAGTATTTTTGCAACTTCGTGTGAATTGCAACTATTTAAAAATAAAAAAAACTAAAAATCCCTTGTAATGGCTATTGACTCCTGCATCATGCTCTCCATCATTGATATCTAATTACCAAATATTATGCATATCATCTTTTACATATATTTTTCTCTATCCCCACTGCTACTGCCTCAGTATAGGCTATCATGATTTATTTCCTCTTTTATTACCATAACTTTCAAACTGGGCTCCAGGCTTCCATTCAAGCCCCTCTCCAAGCCAATTTGCATTCTCTTAAAGTGGTATTCAAAACATATGTGTATTATTATAGCAAACTTCCTTCTTCATAAATCTTTTAAGATTTCTCATTGTCGACAGAATAAAGTGTCAATTTCATAGTATGGCATTTGATGTGTTTCACAGATTCCCTTTAAGTCTGATTTCCCACTCCACTGAACCAGGGGTACTTTGTTGCTACCACACCTGGCTCATGAGCCTTTCATAATCATAGCCTACACATTTTCTCAGGCTATCTCCTTTATCTAGATTGCCATCCTTTTACTCTCATAGGCATGCTTAAAACCCACCCAGATGTCAGCTTCTGGCTCAAATTAGTCTTCATAATGCTTTCCTTGGTTACTCTACTTTTAATTTTATTTACAAATTTTCATTCAATTCATGCATTTCTTCATTAAATATAGAAAACTGAGAATATGCTAGGCACTGTTCTTTATTCTAGGAATAATAAAACACATATATTCCCTGAGTCTAAGGAAATTTTTTTTTAATATTTTAAAATTTAAAATGAATTTGACTTCAGAAAGCTCTGGTAATAAAAATCTGATAAAGGGCTGATAACCAGAATCTACTTAGAACTCAGGAAAATTAGCAAGAAAAAATCAAACAATCCTATCAAAAAGTGGGCCAAGGACATGAACAGAAACTTTTCAAAGGAAGACAGAATAATGGCCAAAAAACATATGAAAAAATGCTCAACATCTCTAATCATCAGGGAAATGCAAATCAAAACCACAA